>JANHGL010022899.1:0-14735 GCA_024611195.1 Ceyx melanurus | reverse complement strand
GAGGCGGCTCGCAAACAAGAAGTTCCCCCCGAGGCCTGGGGGGGGGGCAGGGGGGGGCGGGGGTGGCAGGAGCCAGATGGCTTCTTGGCTATGTCTCACTCCAAGGAAGGGGAGCCCAGTCCTGGTGCTTAGTGGTCCCTGGGCAGTGCTAGGGGAGGCTCCTGCCAAACCCTGAGGGTGTCATGTCCCCACCTCCTCATGCTCCACACCATGCACATGTCCCCATCAGCCAGTTGCTGGCACTGGAGCTGGTAGAGCTGGGAGATCATGTGTGGGAGTAGGGCACACAGACCTGGCCCCAGGCAAAGAAGGGCTGTTCCTGGAGCACCTTAGCAAGCACCAGAGCAGAGGGAGGAGAGGTCCCGCATCAGGCTGGGTTCAGGGACAGCCACCCTGCTGTTCCCTCTTGCCTGCTTGCCCTGCAGTTTGGGCAGGCTGGCCCCCTCCCGGCCATGCTGGCAGCCAGTCTCAGCCTTGGTGTGTTTGCACCCAGGAAATCCACCAGCCTCACAGTGTCAGTGACTCCTTATTAACCTCCAGCACCAAGAGAGGTGAGGCCATGCAGCATGTCAGTGGCAGAGCTGAGGTTCACCCACTCTGACTTTCTCTGACGCTGACCCCGCAGCTGAAGGGCCAGGACCAGCCTGGCTTTAAGAAATTATCCAGATCCAGCCCTCAGGAGGCCAGGAGCCACTCTGTCTGGGCAAAGACCGATGTGTAGAACAGTCCTGTAGGAGATGTGTGATGGAGTCAGAAAGGTGTGTAGGGCAGGGGCAGGCATCGTGAGGACATCTCTTGTGTTAGCAGGTGGCTTCCCCTTGCCCTTCCCATGCGGAGAAGCAGCCACCCAAGTGATGTCCAGCAGGACCATGTGTGTGTCCCCTCAGCTCCTTTCATCCTGGCCCATGTCTGCTACTTCCTCCCCTGCAGTGATGGGGCAGGGAATGGGGATTGTGATAAGTCCCAGCCCATTCCATGTTGTTTCTGCTGCTCCTTCCTCCTCAGGGGAAAAACTCCTCACAGTCCTCCACTGCAGCAAGTGGCTACATCCCTCACACCCATGGGAGACATTCCTCCATGAAGTGCTTTGGCCAGCCTGGGTTTCTTCTCCAGTCAGCAGTCCTCTCAATGATGAGCTGTTTCAGCAGTTGTCATCAAAAAGGTGCTTGTTGGCTTGGCCTTGGCCAGAGGTGGGTCCAGCTTGAAGCAGGGGGAGCTTCTCAAAGCTTCTTATGGCAACCATGCCAGTAGTCCCTGCTACCTAAACACCACCAGACACAAACCCAACACATCTAATAAAGCACAACAGGGTATTAATCTTGAGAGATAATGTAAAATTGCTCTGATAATATCCCTGAAGCTTGCAACTCCCTAAGGTGTTGTCCCCACCCCCTGCTGCCTACCCAGTAACCAAATCCTGTGGCCCAGCTGGAACTGCCAGCACCTGGCAAAGGGCACAAATGGAACCCAGTGCCATCTTGGTAGTGTCACGGTGGGACAAAGAAAAAGGAGTCTTTTCAGGACAAGATGTACAGCTCAGGTCCATGAAGGTGAGCATGGCCCCAGAGCTCAGGCAAGCTGGAGGAAGAAGAGCTGCTGGAGGCTGATGTGGGAGAGCCAATGGAAGTGGACAGCTAAGGATCACCAAGGCAGGCAAGTGCTCCCCATCCACTGCCCACAGTAAGGGTTGCTCACCTGCTGCTGGGCTGGGGCTGTCACTGCAGTGGTCCCCACGGTGCCTGGTCTCCTTGTTCTAGCAGCACAATTGCCACCACCACACTGTCTTGAGCACTTGTCCACTCAGGGAAGGGAGCGATTTATTTGGTCCAGACAACCCACTCTGCCCAGCATGTGCCAGGGCTGTGGCAAATCGAATGCCCATCAGAATAGAGCCCAGCCTGAAGCAGCTGCTGCTGTTGAGCTAGGAACCCTCAGCTCTGTTGGGCAAGGGGCTGCTCGTTGTGCTAGCAGCCATGCTGCTTTCTTCTCTTCTAGGGCCAACAGAGATGGGCGGAGATCAAGAAATGTCATGGAAGAAGATTTGTTTGGTTTAGAGTTGGTCTTTCTGTAAAGAAATATGTTTATTTATGGTTTTGGTTGCGTTATTTTTGTAAATATGCTTGTTTATAATAGAATGGCTTCTGTTGGAAGGGACCTTAAAAATAATCTAGTTCCGGGTAATGCAACCTTCAGATACTGGTAGGCTGCAATAAGGTCTCCTTAGAACTTTTTTCAGGATGAACTCTCTCAGCCTGTTCTCTTGGGAGAGGTGCTCCAGCCCTCTGATCATCTTTGTATCCCTCCTCTGAACCTGCTCTGACAGACCCATGTCCTTCTTGTTTTGGGAGCTCCAGAGCTGGATGCAGTACTACAGCTGGGGTCTCACAAGAGAGGAGTAGAGGGGCAGAATTACCTCCCTTGACCAGCTGGCCACATTTCTGTTGATGCTTTTCTGTAAATAGTTTTGTTTTGTTGTTTTTTTTTTTTATCTCTATTTTCCAAATCCAGGCTCTGTGTCTTATCTGTCACTTGCTTTGGACACGCTCAGGTTGGCCGAGTAGTAGTTTCCCCTTTCTTGAGATTCCCGGGGCTGGAGGTGCTGGGAGTGCTGGCATAACCACCCCAGGGACAGGGAGGACCTGAGTACAGCAGAACAGGCTCCTAGTTATGGGGGTGGCACCAACTGGCACGTTGCTGGTGCCAGAGCATCACAGGATGGTGCGAGTGAGGCCAGGTCTGGGAGAGAGCGGGAAGGGCAGAGTGAGGATGCCCGGGAGAGGGTCAACCCGCAGCAAAGGCAGCACTGCTCTGCCCGGCTCCCCGCTGCTGGCAGCGGCCCCGGCCCTGCTCCCCGCCAGAGATGCACCGCGGAGTGGGCAGGGGAGGGTGCGGGATGCTTGGGGGAGAGGGTGCTGTTGCAGGGGGACCGGTGAATGCAGGGTCTCTGGATGGCCGTGGGGAGCCGTGAGTACCGGCAGAAAGTCCCTAGGGGGTGCAGGGTCCCGAGATCCGCGCTGAGGGGTGCGGGGGCTGCCCCCGGGCACTCGCTCGTTAGCCGCGGACCCGCCTCCTCCTTCATTAGCGGCGGCTGGGGCTGGAACCCTCCCCGTAGAGGCGGGAGCGGGCGGAGATGCGCGACCGACCTCGGGGCTGCGGGACGGGCAGCGGCAGCGGCGGGAGCGGGGCTGGAGCCTGAGCCCGAGAGGAGCCGGCGGCGGGATGGGGCAGCGGCGGGCCCCGGCCGTGCTGTTCCTCGTCCTGGGTGAGGCTCCCTGGACAGGGGTTTGGGGTTCCCGGGCTGTGGAGGGGTCTCTTCCCCGGTGTCCCTGGGGTGTGCAGGCGGGGGCGATGTGGGGTCCTCAGTCTCCTCCCGGGCTTGGACCGTGCGTTTGTGCTCTTTGGTAAGGGGCAGCTGGTGGTGCCTGGGTGGCACCGGCACTGTGGGGCTTAAGGGTGTCCTGGTCACCGGGAGGCAAGGGAGGGAGGTGGGCTCTAACCCCAAAGGTCCCAGTGCTGATGCCGGCCCCCTCGGCGGCTGGCAGGGCACTTGGCTGGGCTGCTGGCTTCGGGCACCGCCTGTGCCAACATTTACCAGAGTATCTCGGACTGCGTTCTCAAGCTGGGGGAAAACATGGCCACGTACGAGGAGACGGACGGCTTCGAGCTGCAGGGGCTGCCCCGAGTCTGTGGGTGAGTATGGGCCATGATGGAACCCCCTGCACGTACCAGCCCATGGGGCCAGTCCCCGGAGGAGGGCGGGCTGGAGGGTTACCTGCAGGGCTTTTTTGCATTGCCCCAACATGTGCTGGATGTTTCTCAATGAACTGTCCTCCTGATCTCCAGGGTCCTGCCAGTGCATGTACACACACATGCGTATCCTCTGCCTTGCTCTGATTTCAGACTGACTCGGGGAGCTCCCTCACTCCATCCTTCATCTGCTGCTTGGCTCAATCCGGAGTTTGTATCCCTGGCCCATAGCAATAGCTCTGGTCCCCAGGACTTGTCCCTCCACCCCTTGCACATCCGCAGCTGGGAGGAGCAGGGCTGGTGGGACTCGACCCCTTTGTCTCCCTCGAGTGGCTTCCCTAGACACCCAGGTTTCAGCCAATGACTGGCCCATGGCTAAGCTTCCTCAGGGTCCAGTGCTTCAGGGAGCAGCCACACCTAGCCTGAAGGGAATCCTGCTGTCCAGAGCAAAGCCCCTCCCTACTTCCCAGGACCTTTCATCCTTCTGCCTTGAATTCGCCCCAGGCCTAGTTTTTGTGAGTTTGAGTGAAGTGCCCTGAGATGCTGGTGTTGGGAGCACATTAACTGCAGCAGAACTGCACTGGCAGTCAAAGCGTTGGGTCATGAGGGGTGGTGTTGGGTGGCTTTGGGGATGGTCTACTGAGAAATCCAAGGAGCTGAAGTGGTGAGGGGCAAGTGAAAGGTGGCAATTAAATGTTTGTGCAGATAAATGTAGGCCTCTCTGAGCCCCCAGCAGTGAGCTGTGGGGAGTGAAGAAGAGTGACAAGGAAATAGAGACAGCAATGACTAGCAAAACTGGGTGTCTTAGGGTGGTGGTCACCTGCCTGGGCAAGGCGAGGCCTGAGTGCCCTGCGGGTCAGGCTTTTGGAGCCGCTATGAGGCAAAGATATTATCTGGAGTGGTGGGATGAGGCTCTGGGAGCTGCTCCATGGTGCTAAAGTAGTCTGCTGGCATCTGTTGAGCAGTAGCAGGGCAGGGGTAGCCCGGACAGGGCACTTGGTAGAGGTAGGTCGGGCTCTTGGCAAGCGGGGATAAGGAGCTGGTTCTGCTGACCAGGCAAGTGGAGGGTCCCCAGCCCTCTTGCCTGTCCCAGCTGAAATATCTGTCCTTGGTTGTTGCCAGAAGTGGAAGATGCTTCAACAAGATTCTTTTGTAGGTGTGTTCCCCTGACAGCACACGTGTTGATGGGAGGTTGCCTCTGCCCTGCTCTTTACTTGCTTTTCTCCACAGGACAGCCCTGCTGAGGATGAACACACCTGCTGGGAAGCAGCTGAAGGCTGGGCTGACATAGGAACTGCTCTGGTTTTAGCTGAAATCTGGACTTTTTTTTTTTTTTTTTATCTGTGGCTTTTTGGTATTGGAAAACAAGTGAGTGTGCAGCCCAGGTGTTTTGAGGGCTGGAGGAGTGAGTCCTTTGCTGGAACTTGCATGAAATGTGTGAGTTGTGGTTTTTTTATAGGCTCTGGGGCACTGGCCATCATAGAACAGTCCTGGGATCTTCCCCACTAGTGTCACTGGGGCTCTCCACTTTCTGGGATGTGCCAGCTTTTCCTGCTGGTCTGGTGCCTGGCTTGCCATGCTTCTCATGGCCAGAGGAAAAAGTTGATCTCCCAGCTTCCTGCCAGGAAAAAATTCTTAAGTATTGGCCTTTAACCCTCAGCAATAGTCCCCTCTCTCCTGGAGCATGGGTGAAGGACAGATGCCGAGCTGGGAGATGGAGTGGGTCTGGTGGCCTCTTGGCTTTGTGAGTGTGGTGCTGCTCCAGAGCTGGTCTGGGCAGATAATTTCCTAGCAGCCTGCTTGGCTGAGGAGATGGAGGCTGTGAAGGGTAAAACATGGAATTGCCATCCCCAATGAAAGGATACCTGAGAGGAGCTGTCATCCCCCTCCACCTTCCCCCAGCCATCCTTTGCCTGGAGACATGGGCCTGGTATAACTCTCACCTGGCAGAGCTGCCTTCTGCTGCTGCTGCATCTTGGGAGTGAGCACCGAAGGTTACCTGGGTTGGCACCAGCTTTTCTCATTATATGGGGACATTTATTCCACCACAATGACTCGGTTTAATGAATTCCCTCACAGCTGGTGTTCTGACATGAGCCCTGGTAGGAAAACTAAATAAGTAGAGTGCTCATAACTGCACAAGGTGTTGTCTCCAGCACAGGGCACTTGGACAAAACTGACCTGTCCCCTTCCCATGAGTAGAGTCCCTGCTTGGCTGCCCAGGCTGCATCTCCTTCCTGAGGGGTGGCACACCTGGTGTCCTGGAGGGCACAGGGAAGGTTGCAGAGCAATTGATTCTGTCTTCCAGGCAGTCCCCAGCCTGCAGGTAAATTACAGCATGGAGGCAGTGTCCAGACCCAGCAAATGCAGGACAGGACATAAAAAATGAAGTGAAGGGAGGGCAGGATGGTGCCTCAGGGTGTGAGTCATTCAGCACTGTGGGCTGGCACAGGCTGAGCACCCAAGAGGGTACTGCCCGCAGCTGGTCCCTGCCTTGCCCCAGTGTAGGACATGCATTGCTCAAAAGAAGCTGCAACAGAAAAAATGGTTTTGTGAAGCATATTTCAGGTAAAATTTCTTCTGTTTGGAATAAATCACAGAGGGAAGCATGGCACAGAGCCTTATCTGCCATGGGGAAAGCTTTTGTTTTGGGAGAGGAGCCGTTTCCAGAGAAACGTCTGACCCATGGCATTTGCTGAGACACTTGAGCTTCTGCTGTTGTATTTTAGGGACTTATGCCTACAAGGAGACGGCAACCTGCCAGGCTGCAGGTGCCCTTCCCGTTGCAGCACCTACAGCAGTCTTTGGGAAGTCTGATAGAGTCTAATGCTCCACTGTCCTCAGAGACTCAGCAGCCAAAAAAATCAGGCAGGGTGCCCATTCTGGTCCTCCCCACACCATGAGTAGGGACAAACCCCAGTCTGATACCTGTTGTCCTGTTCCTCAGGCATCTGAAGCCCACCTCTCCCTATTCAGCTTGATACCTGTGGGAGGGAGTTTGTTAGAAACTGCTCAAAACTGGTTTCTTTAGCACCATCAGGTTCCTTCACTATGAGTAAAGAAGGAGCTTTGGGAGGGGATAAAACCTTAGCAGGTTGTATACTGCTCTGGTCAAATGCACAACAGGGTCCTGAATAGTGCTAGCCCTATCATGCTGGACCGGTGGGGTGGTGTCCACTGCATCCCTCCTGGGAGAATCTTCTTGGGGGCTGCAGTTCTCAGACCCATTTTGCCTAGGGATTCTCCCTGCCTGGTTCTAGCTCTGGACATAATTAAAATTGAAGTTGCTGTCCCCAGGGTAGGCAGGCCCCTGAGGGGTTCTTCAGCCAGCAGCTGTTACTGCAGGACCGTGGGTTATCCTTGCCTGTTGTCTTGTTTTTCCCTGGTGCTCCCCAAGAGACTCTTTTGACTGAACAGCTTCTACTCGTGCAGGTAATACCCAGCAGATAAATGGAGAGGTGTCTAATGAGAACACAATGAATAACACCTCCTGCCCCTGCCTGTACTTTAGCTGTAAAGCTGTGACTGTCTGTGGGAGTTGTCCTTCTCCTTGCTTTGTGCTTGCATCTCACCTTTGACTCAGCTTGGAGAAAGCTATGAATGAAATGTGCTGGGCCTTTGTTTGCAGCCCATTTTAGATACTTGGGGTGCTCAGTGCTGAAGGGAAAATTTATTGATGGAAAAGAATGAATTTTCTTGGTCTCCAGAGAAAAAACAAAACGCCAAAACATGAAATAATTTCAGTGTGTTTTGAGGTTTGGAGATTTAGCCAAGACACTCGGGGAAGCGATGGAGGGGATGAATAGTCTGGTCAGCTTGCATGGAACATGAAGGCCATTGCTGCTGGAAGGGTGGGTGTGGGGCAGCAAGGCTCTGCCTGGCTCCTTGGTGCTGTGCTGCTGCACGAAGGGGCTGATGGTGCCCTTGGTGTCTCTCTGGCTGCAGGTACTGGGATGAGTTTCACTCGTGTGCCCTGAGTGCGCTCTGGGAGTGCCCGAAGGAAGCAGCAGCCATTTGGGAGATGCTGAGAAGGGAGTCTCGAAAAATCAAATTTCAAGGCAGCTTGTTTGACCTCTGCAGCCCCAGCATGGCCCAAAGCTTTGCCTGGACCCACATTCCCAACGTTTCCATCCTTGGCATCTCCATCATTCTCACTTGGCTGAATTTATAAACACCAGCTCTGTAAGTATCACGACCAAGGTGGTGGCAGTGCGTGTCGTGGCATCTTTCTGATAAATTTTCCAAACCTTGGAGGAAACTTTGAACACTGTGTGGTGTTCAGTGAAGACTTGGCTCTGTCCTGAGCCTATGAGACCTGGAAGAGCTCGGCAGCATCTCCGGGGTTTTGCTGTTTCTCTGTAATTTGGGATGACACCTGTTCCTTTCTGCCTCAAGGCCCAGGAGTAGATCTGGATGACTGCAGAGTTTGGCAACTTTCAGATGTGGGGCAGAGGATTTTGGGGAAAATGACTGTTTGTGAACACTGGATTCTTGTTCACTTTTCTATGGCTACTGGAAGGAAAAACTGTTTAGTTTGCTGACTTGTTCCACCGGATCAAGTCTCCAGGGTTTTGATTTGGGCACTGAAAACGAGATGGGCATTTTACCAGTGATGAGGTGCGGGGGGGTGGTGCAAGTCCCTTCAAGGGCAGGAAGGAGACCTTAGCACCCTCTGCTGGCCTTTTGTCTTTGAGGACACAGTAAACTCCCTTCTGAAGAATAATCACGGGTGCATGACCTCCTTTTGCACACATCCGGATCCCTGAGTAACTCCCATGTTATGTGTAAATCCCTTTTCTAAGGAAATAGAGGGGAAAAAGTATTTGATGAAAGAGGGAGTGTCAAGCTAGCACATCCAAAAAGGATTTAGAGCAACTCTTTACCTTGAAAGCTTTCTCCAAAGGTACCTGTAAACAGCTCTGGGGATGGCAGTGTGTAATTCCATTGTATTAAAGTTTTTGTTGTAGAGTCTACAGCCTGGTAGAAGTTGTCTGTCCCACCTCCTGTTGTGTAGCACAGTCTCTGCCTGCTGCCTTTGTGGCTCAGAGGGACAGCCCTGTGTGGAGCTGTGTTCATGGCTCCTCATGGTCCAGAGAAACACTGAACAGAGAGAGGCCTGCACTGATGATTTGACCTCCACTGCTGCAGTGGGAGTGGGCACAGCAGTAGATACCACCAGCTATAAATGGATCGGAAGGTTCTGAAACTGTGTCTCCAAACCAGGAAATGTGCTGTTCAGTGTGAGCAGGGGATCTGGGCCCCTTCTAGTCCCATAGATCACACTGGCTGCCTTACAGACACATGGGCAAGCTTCTCCCACAGCAACGATCTTTTTATCGACAGTGGTGTTAGGTTTTTTAATGATGGGTCATGCTGCTCTCCTCTGGCATTCACGTGTTTTCCTTCTTACCTTCTCTAGAACTTAACACTCTGCTTCTGAAGCAGCAGGAGGGAATTAATAAATTGAGAGAAATACCAAGAAATAAGTCAGGGATGAGCAGCTGGTGTTCAGACAGCACTTCAGTGCCAGGCACCCAGGCTTTCTGCAGACAACAGAGCTGTTACTGTTGTTACTCATGTATTGTATGCAGCATCTCGGGCACAAAGCTTTAAGATAAGTAGTGGAGGAAGGGTAAACCAGAGCGCTGCAGCATGTGGAGTAACCAACCACTCATCTGCTTTGTTTTTTCTTCTAATTCCTCTCCAACAGCAGTGTATGCTGTCTGAACCTGCTCCCTTCTCCCCCTGTTCTCTCTTCTCTTGCCTGTGGTTTGTAGCTGGAAAGAACAGGAGCTGGTAGGTATTTTGTGCAACTGAGGCTAGACTTGTGACAGGACTAGGGGTGATAGTTTTAACCTAAGAGAGGAAGATTCAAACTGGAGAGAAGAAAGAAATCTTTGACATCGAGGGTGGTGAGACCCTGGTCCAAGTTGCCCAGAGATGCAGTTGTTGCCCCATCCTTGGAACTGTTCCAGGGGAGGTTGGCTGGGGCTCTGAGAAACCTGCTTTAGTAGCAGATGTCCCTGCTCCCTGCAGGGGGTTAAACTAGATGAGCTTTAAAGGTCCCTTCCAACCCAAACCATTCTGTGATTCTATGGAGTCTTCTGGATCCAAATCCTATACCTGCTCTTTGTTCAGAATGGGCATTTAGTGCCTTTGGGAAAACAAAGCAGCACAATCCTCAAAGCAAATAAGCATTGTCCCCTAAATCCCACAACCCTTAGCTTCTCTTTGGATTTGGCATCTTCCTCTCTGTTAAAATGTTCAACTTTTAAATATCTTTGGGGAAGGGGAATGTAAAAATCTCAGCAGAGATCTCCAAGAAGTCATATTTTTGCAAACCCATGGATGCAAATGGCCAGCGGACATGGCTGCTGTTTCCAAGAGCAGGTGTCGAGTCATACCTTCCCTGGAAGTAAATCCTTCAACTCTACTATACACAAAAAAAACTTCAAAGATTCACAAGAAACAAAGACCTTCTGCCACCATCCTAGTATGGAGCAGCAGATTATTATTTTTTTTTAAAGCCAAAGGTGCTCTTAAATCTGACTTGAAAGCCTGTGAGTGAAAATTAGGTTAGTATGGGAGTGAGGAGTTCAGAGACTCTCTCTTCAATCAGGATTTCATTTTTAGCAGAACTTTCCCTATGATGAGGACAATTACAGTAGATTTCTTTTGAAAAAGAAAAATAATATATAGATTCAGTCCTCAAAGCAAAATCAGCAGACTTACAGAATTTCTATTCCTAGAGCACATTCATGCTGATGCAGTGCAGCTTGTTGGAGGTCACACAGACTTGGCCTTTAATCCACATTTGCCAAGGATTCTTCTCATGGCTGTGCTCAGTATCTCCAGATAGAAACCTGTACCCAGCCTTCACCCCTTGGCAAGGGAGGCTGCTGAAGCTGTTAAAGTTTATCTCATGTCTTCAGAAAGCAAGGAGGTAAGTGTTCTTTGGTGCTAAGTTTTCAGTCCTGCTCTTACAGGGGAACAAAGATAGAACCTCTTTAATGCAGTCTCACAGCAGCTGTGGGATCAGCTGCCTGTTCTGCTTTAAGAAATGGAGTGAATGTGGCTTTCCCTCTGCTCTCCCTTATTCTCTGTAGTTAGCCTTCTAGCTCAACTTGCATTAAGCCCACCCCTGAAGAACACAGGACTTCACACCAAGCTTTGGTGTAGTGTTAAGCCTCAAATCATAGACTTGCAAACTTCCCCTGTGCGGGATCAGGATGTTCTTCCTCAGTAACAGCAGGAAACAAGCAGGAGAGGACAAAATCACCCTGGAAGTGTCTTAAAACACAACCACCACCAAGGCAGCAATGGTCAGCTGGAGGCAGATCCTGCTGCAGTGTGCCCTGGTCTCCACCTTGCACACTCTTTCAGAAGGAGATACTGGCACCTACTGGAAGACCAGTTTATACATAGGCTGAAGGTGACTGGAAGAAGGGCAAGTAGCCTTAGATATGAAGAACAAAGAGATTTTGAGGGAATGAACTGTCTCACTGGCTGCACAGCAGAGCTGCAGGGGAAGCCCCAAGAAGTGACCTCTGGGTGGCCTTCCTGGGAAACGCTGGCTCCTGCCCAGAAAAAAACTTGGATAAACTGTTGCCTAGGCATGACTGCAGCTGTTGGGCAGCTCTGCTGAAAGGGAAATCTCGGGACAGAAAAAGTTATGTCTAAACAAACGCAGCCGGTAACCATCCTCTGCAGCAGTCCTGCCAAGTATTTAAAATATCAGGATGTTATCCAGCCTCAATTTGTAGGATCTGAATATGAGATGGAACTGAAATGCAGCTCCCCCAGTAACAAGAGCCAAAACAGCAGCTTCAAAGAGTTTATCAACTTCTGCATCTTCAGTCATCCCACCACTTTTTAACGAAGCTGAATTAGCAAATAACTTATGCAAATGAACACTTACAAATATTAACATACAAAGGAAAGTTACTGCACCAAGATGCTGTGCAGGAGAAAATCTGTCTTTAGAGCTTGTTTTGCCCTTGTTTGGGCTCACAGGAACTGGATGGAACTCGAGCATGATATCGGTCTGTGGGACCTGGAGGACCCCATCCAGCTCTGGCCCTTGGCAGTGAGATGCTGTCCTACCTGCCCACCAGGGATGGTTATTTAAAGTGCCTCTAAATAAAGGCACAAGCTGTTATTTTGAGAAGCAAGCAGTACTCTCTCAAGTAAATGTCACCTCGACCAGACCAGACCCGTTGCTAGACTTTTGAAGCCTGCCAGGCAGACCAGTTTGGCTTCAGGCACATCTGTAGCTATCCCCAGAATGGCTCCAGCCTCAGGCTGAGCATGTTGGAGATCCTGGGTTGCTGATGCTCCTCCTGAAGCAAGGACTATGCTGGCTGACCTCCTGAGACAGTACTCATTGATGCCTTTGTTTCAGAACAGAGGTATGAAATATTTATTGTAGGCAATTTTATGAGCCCCAGGCAGGGGCACACGTTCTCCAGCCGTGTCCTTCTGTGATCGTAATACAGACACTCACTGTATTTCTTGAGGCACTCAGCTTCCTGGGAGAACCATAACACGCTCACAGCAACATAATACTTTTATTGTTACAAAAGATTTCTTCAGCAAACTGCTATCTGACATCTCTATGTATTAAACACGGGAACAGCAAACAACCCCATCTAACATTATTTAGTGTCTCAGCTGGTGATTCGGGTAAGTACAACTATTTTCTTTCTCCCCATCCGTTCACGTCTTTGACTTTTTTTTCCGGCCAAAGCCCAAACAAGTCACAGATCTGAAGCAGCAGCTCCCACAAGAAAATCTGACCATTACATTACCCATACAGGGCACTCCCATGTTTGTTAAACTCCAGATGCTCCTCATGCACCACGTTTTGCCACCTGGCTTTTAACAGTCTCCTGAGGGAAGAGTTTAAGAGCACACTCACCATACAGTCATATTTAATGCTTTGTGCTAACAAAATAAACATCTTGCTCCTCCACCGTGGTCAGATGATGCCAGAGGAGATATTTACGTTCATGCAGTCACCGAGGTCCAAAAGAAAAACAAAGAGTCTCAACAGACCTGCTGTGCTTCTTCAGTGATGATTCCTGGGCAGTCGATGCGCCCGGCACAAGGAGGCGATGCAGCGCAGCATTGCCAGAACCAGTCTATACATTGGATTTGGGGGCAGAGTTGAGGGGGATTTCTCGGAGCTCTATCCTCATGCAGAGGTACTCGCCGATGGCAGCCATCAGTGCGGTGCAGACGATGTGCACCAGCCACCACGTCAGGCTGGAGGGAAAGCGCCAGTTGTAAATCCAGCAGCCCAGGAGGTGGAAGAAGTGAACGGTGACTGTGAAATCCAGGCACTGCTTTCCTCGGCGGATGAAGTACAGCAAGCCCAGAGCACTGCAAAATAAACCAACCAGAAGGTTAATAAACAAACTGGGCCATGCCTATGGAAAAGACGATGCAGTGGGAGCTTTCAGATTATTATTTAGAAGTTTTAAAGCTTCTTAAATGTTTTACAGTTAGGTTCTTTCCAACCTCTCTCCTGGCCACTGCAGCAAAGCTTACATGCCTACAGCTTTTAAATTATATGATGGTAGGGAAATGAGCTTTCAGTGCAGAAAGCCAGGGATTTTTTTAAACTGTCCCCCAGTAATCTTCGCTAGCAAGGGCAAAATACAGTCTTATTTATAGATCAGCATCCACTAATTCTAACTTTCATTAGTCTCTCACAGAAGCTAATCTCATTCCCAGATGGGGATATTGAGGCAGTGTAGTGACTTATCCAGGCTCTGAAAAGTTGGGAGTCAGCAGTTCCCAACTTCCCTCAGCTGACAGGCTCAGCCAGGCACAGGGCTTTCAGAGGATGTTTGGAGAGAGGTAGTACGTCACGTGGAATTCTCTTAAAAGCTTCCTGTTAAGAAAGAAGGACATGCACACTCCAGCTTGCTGCTCACTTACCAGGTGAGTGCGTTGAGGATGAAAGCCATCATGGAGAGCCTCCCCGGTGGGGTTGAGAAGCCTAAAATCTACATGGGACCATTAGTAGGAAACCGTGGCACAAGTGACTGCCCACAGCACATAACCTCCTCCCGGGACCCAGCTGCATCTGCACAGCCCTGTGCTGAGTGTGGTCTCTAAGAGCAGTTATGGTGGGTGGTCTGGGGGTACCTATAGAAAAGGGACAGGTCTGTTTATACAGAGGGGTACCAGGGTGTGGAATATCCTCCCCCATACTGGGGTTACCTATATGGGGTTACTGCATGGAGGGAGCTGTCTGTACTGGGGGTACCTACTCAGGGTGTCTGTCTCTATACTGAAGGGTGCCACTTACACACAAGGTGCTGTCCCTATACAGGGGGCACCAGCTATTCTGCCTCCATTCTGGGGGCAGCTAGCAGGTCTGTCTTTATACTGGGGAGCAGTTCCCTGGGGTGGACGAGCTCCGCCTCCCTACGGGGGTGCTACCTACGGCGGGGGGCTGTCTCCAGCACCGGGGAACGCCTACACGGTAGCGGGATGTGCCCTCCCCACGGGAGCCCCCGGCCAGGCGTCCCCTCTCGCCCCAGGGGCCTGTGCCTACAGCGGCTCCCCGGGACCCGGGAGGACCCGCGCCCTCACCTCGTCGCTGAAGATCTGATGGAGGGAAGGCCCGGTCCTGCCCAAGGTGCCGAGGAGGGCGAGCCAGAGCCCGAGCGAGCTGTAGTAGCCGGCCTGCAGCAACACCATCTGCGCCACGATCAGCGCCGGGTCCCACACGTAGCTGCGGAACTGGGCCGCCATCGCCCGCCCGCCGCCGCGCGCCGGAAGTGGCGGCCACAGCCGGCCGGCAGCGCCCCCTAGCATGGTGGAGGACGCGGCGCTGCCGCCCGGCCCCGCCGTGGGGATGCTGCCCGGGCCGTTGGCCGCCAACTCCGCCATGAGGTTGGGTGGACCTGCGGAGAAGCCGGAGAGACAGCGGGGGGGTGATGGGCTGGACCGCCCGGGGGGATGCAGAGACCCGGCTC
>JANHGL010022898.1:67020-110380 GCA_024611195.1 Ceyx melanurus | reverse complement strand
GTGCCTGCCCCGCCTGCTGCGCTCGCCCTCGGGGGACCGGAGTAAGTGCGAGGAGGGCTGAGAGGGGAGGATTTGGCCATCCCCGTGTGGGCGGCGTTGGTTCCTTTTCAGCTCTAAAGAGGGGCGTGGGGGAAGTCCCTGCCCTGGGCCTGCTGTCTTCTTTCCCCCGACTTTGGAGGAGCCGGGCCGGGCCTGAGCTCGGACCGGCTTCTGGGACCCTCTGTTCACCTCGCACTCTCATTCGTGGCACAGGGAGGGCTCTCGGAAGGGCGGTCCTGAGCAGGAACAGGGGCTCTCCGCTGTGGGATCATCCTTTCCCTGGTGTCAATCCGTAGCCCAGCGCTGTTGTGAGGGCTTCTGGGGGCACGGAGACACTGCGGACTGACAGCAGTGGGGTTAGTTCAGTGGGCTGCTTCTTCTGCCACCGCTGCCGATGGCGGTGTAGCAGCCCCTTTCACCTGATAGCGAAGCAGGAGTTACTTTCTGCTGAGTGGGATGCGCCTTTTTTGCGGGTCTTGCTGCTCGAGGGATGAGACCCTGTCTTTTCCATCAGGGGAGCGGGACCCTCCTGATCCCTTTCTCTCAGAACGGGAAAAGCAGTTCTAGAGAAGCAGGACAATTCTTGCAGTGCTACATTCATGGATTTATAGTGTTCTTGGCTTGCTTGGTAAATGAACACAATAACAGTGTCATGAAGCCTGGTCTGACGGATGCGGCTGAGGAACAGAAGCAGTTTACAAAGCGTTTGGTGACAGCTCCTCATCTTCAGCATCCTTCACTTTTATACTGGCAGGGTCTTGTCATTCTTGACCGTATATTCTTGCCTTCGTAGACATAGGAGGAATAGAAAGAGATTAGTTCAGTGGTGCAGCACTGTATTGTGCAGCGTGACTTGGTGCACGTTGTAATAAAACAGTTCCCCTAATTGTCCCATAACTGTGCCGTTTGTTGTATGAATACAGCCTTAAATAATTACCAGGAGGTGGAAATACCCTTGATTATTTTGGTTTTAGCCAGAAATAAAACTGTAGAAATTACTTGATAGTCAAATTGGTGTTGAACTTGCTTTATTTATTAGGACTAACACCTTAATTTGCTTTACCTTGTTGGTGCGTGTTCTCCTTTGCGTGGCCATGCTGCCGCCTTGTGGGTAATGTTTGAGTGTTTACGGCAAATGTGTGTGTTCTGTTGTGCTGCAGAGAAAAACCTCCGTGTTTCTGGTTAAGGAGCTTAATAATTAGCAATGAGATGGTCAGATGCAATTTTTCCTCTTCAGGGTTGGTAAACAAGGGTTTGCATTTTGATTTAAGAAGCCATTTTTCTGAGGAATATGTGATTTAATGTTTGGTATTTTTAGTTTTTTTGTTGTGTTTTTTTTTATTGACTTTAGAAACTTGAAAAAAAATCTTTTATATGCACGTTCTCAAATGGGGAAATTGTCAAAACTGCATTTAAAAAATAATCTTCTGACATATTTTAATGAAATATGGAAAAAGTGTCTTAAGAAAAAAAAATTATCTAGATTTAAACTTTTCTTTCATTGTTTTACCCCAAAAATGGAAATATTAAGCTAATGTGAGACCCTAAAGCAACCTAATTTAGTTTTCCTTCTGCATCAGGGAAATGATTAGCTTATATTTATGGGAGATGCTGAGATAAGAAGAAAGGAACTAACCTGAATTCCTGAACTGCTGATCTCATGCTTCATTTGGGAAAGAAGTGGGAATGGACCAAACCCTCTGTTTCTCCCCACGGGCAAGTCCTTTTGCTTCTATTTCCCATAAGGAGGTCAGGAAGAGAAATTAGCAGGTGGAGAGAACCAAGCCCTGCATCCCAGGCTTTGGCTCTACCAGGAGTGAAGGACCCTCCTGGATCTGTGCCTGGGTGACTTGGTCTAGGTGATCTTGCTCAGGCAGGGGGGTTGGACTAGATGATCTTCTGGGTTCCTTCCAACCCCTAACATTCTGTGGTTGTGATTCTGTGAAATGCAGTGTTTTGGCATGCTCTGGTTCTGTGTTCTTGCTGGTGTCTGCACTGTTATTGTGAATTCCATAATTCATGTATTTTCCTTTTGAATATTAATATTAAATATTTAATGTGTTGAACATGTGTATAGATCAGCTTTTAGATAAGGGATGAGTATAATTTTGTGGTAACTTACACGTTGATTCCTGCTAGGAAATCTTTAGCAATTTGAAATGCTTAGTGTCCAGGATTGCTTATGCAAGGAATTACATTATTTTTCTAAACAAAAATATTATTATTGGAAATACAGTATCATAATAAAAAGTATAATTTAGGCTTTTGATTTTTTATTTATTTTTGCATCCAATTTATCCTGGAAACCATAAAGTGAGAACAGCCCCTGTTTTCTGCATTTTAAGATAAACTACCTAGGACATGATATTGGAATGAGACAATTTCTTAATTCTTTCGTCCCTGAAGGATAGTATAGATTTAGAAACTGGTTATTGAAATTGAAAAATCTGTAATCTTTATCCATGTCTTTTACCTTCAGAGGCTAATAGTTTATAGAAATTTGCAGTTCTTAAGACATCTTAACTAAATAACTTAGATAGTGTAGTATAATTTTTAACAAAGAAGGAAAAACTGCACAGAATTCAGAATCTCATATAAACACATTAAAGGGCAGACCATTTTTGTGAAACCCAGTGAACTATGTCAGTGCTTTTATGTAAGAGTTCATCTAAATATTTCTCTCCAAATACTCACTTCAGATATTGTTTGCTTAGCACTTTACAGCCCATTTTCCTCCTAAAGCAACTCCTGTATTTTCTTAATATTGTTCTTCTTTACTGCCAGTATTTCTTCTACAATAATTGCGTGTTTGCCTTCACATTCTTTATACAGCATTTCTAGTTATTTGGGGTTTTTTTTCTGTCAGTATTTCTTCATACTTATATTCTGTTTGAGCTACCACCTATAAAATTCTGTCCAAAAGGACTTAAATTCTGGTAAGAGAGCAACTTGCTCTCTTTATTTTAGATCAGAAGATGGTGAAAAAGAAAATAAGGAAGCCAACAGCTCATCCTGTCCTTTTTTTTTTTTTTTTGTATTTGTTTTTGTTATTCTTGAAACTCTTTGGAGTCATTTTCCCCTAGCAAAAATATTGTACCTTTCTCTGATCACTTACAGGGCATGTCTGATCTGACCCTCCTAAACATAAATATAATATTGAGCACTGATAATGCCATTCAGTCATGAACTTTAAAAGTACTGAAAGGTTCCAATTAAGCCTCCCATGAGCCCTGGAGGATGTTTTGTTACTTTACTCCATCGTAGCCTACATGAGCTGAGTACCATATCTGGTAACTGAACTTGAAAGATTGTAATATGTAACAGTATTTGGAAATTAACTTCTGGAGTACTGATCTATGCACTGGTGTGACAGGTAAGACCTCTTGATTTGTAGCATCTGTTCTGCAAGAGGTGCAATTGGAAAATTCATCTGAAGTCATTAGAAGGCCGTTAATTGATGTTAATGTTAGTTTAGAAATAATGAATCTTTCCTTGAAATACCCCCTTTGACTTTCTGGCTCGTGCTCATGTGTGTGGTACCTGTTTCACTAGCACACTGGTCTTGCTGTCTCCTTCTGAGAGAGCCAGCTCAGATGGCAGTTGTGGGAAGAGCGTTCAGAGGCAGAATGATGAAGGGGTTTAATAATCAGCTGGGTTCACACATGTTAAAGTAATGCACAGTCACTGAGCAGGTCACCCTCTCCAGGGAATGCTAACTCTAGTGCTATCAAAAAATTCTACTGATAAATTTAAAACATATTGACTTTGTGTGGCGTGCAATCAAAAGCTGGTAGCAATAACACAGCAGGGTTCTTAATCACTTTGCTGTTACAGTCGTGCTCCTGCTGTCATATTTCTAAAGGTTCATTTCTTAATTTGTTGAATAGAATGCTTAAGCGACTTGTACAGTTTCCAACTTCCTCTGTGCTGAGAGTATATGTAGTGTAATATTAGAATTCCAGAGAGTATGGGGGAAGATTTTTGAAAGATGTTATGATGTGTTTGCAACACCATGTGAAACATTCTCATGGGTGTCAAAAGGCTTTTAAATCTGTTTGGATTTTTAAATTTTAGTTTGCTTGTGGGAATGTAACTCCTGTTCAGATGAACACATGATGGGAAATAGTGGGTAAATTAGCCTACAGACCTCTTTGAGACAAGTAGATTACTGGAGTATTCTAGGAATAGCAGTGTAGATAACAGCTGCCAGTGCTGCAGCTGAATATTTGGGTTCTGCAATTGTAAAACCCAAGCATTGGCTACTAGTATTTAGCCTGTCTATTTAGCTGGAGAGTTAGAAAAGTGATGGCCACTTTAATACAAGTTGTCTAGTGGTATAAGCCTGATGTATTGCAGATAAAAAGGTGATCTCTTTGGGAGGAGGAGGAATGACAAAAGAACAAGTAAATAAACAAAAAATAGCATCTTTTTAATACAGTGGCAGTGTGAGTCATACAAGTAGAATCTTGTCAGGGTGAGCCCATTTGTCCTGGTATGAACTAAACTTTGCTTCTTCCTTCTCTGGTAGAGTTACCATCATCTTATTTCAGCCACTATCATATGATGCTTTCATCCTTTTCAACAAAGGACCTTGAAAAATTGTTCTGGGAAGAATTAATTTTCTGTAATAAGGGATTTTGTAATTGGACTTAATAAAAAAAAGTAATGATTTTTGTTTTCAGGTTTTTTTTAATTAAGTGATTAAGTACTAGTTTATAAAGCATCTTCAATGCTTTGGATCAGGATTTTTTTTATAAAACATGTAGATAACCAAAAAAGATGCCAGTTTTGAGAATGTTGTAATGAAATACCACTGTGCTTCCTGTTCTGAGCCATCTCTGTAGAAGGTAGAAAGACAATTAAATATATTTAACTTTTTTCAAAGCTAGAAAGAAGAAAACTGGTGTAGGAAAGTGAAAAGATACTCTGCAGTTAAAGAGAGATTAATGTTACTAGGGAATCCCTGTCAATTAAAATCCCAAATGTATGCTTGTGTCTATGTAGTAAAGAATATAAATTTCTAGTTAACTTTTAACATTTGGGCTGTGTAGAAGAACAGACATCTGCTGATTTTAATAACCTTAACTGTGTAATAGACATGGTACATACTAACCTGTGTTTTGTTCTAAAACATTTAGGGTTAAAATAATAATGTGTGATAACATCTTAAGTGGTTAATTCCAACATTCTAGTTATGCTTTCATATTTTAATGTTGGCAGGTGGAAGTTTTATCAGATTCTTGTCATTGAACTACAAAAGTTATCCCTAACTAAAGATGCATCCAGACCTGTCTCCTCATCTGCACACTGAAGAATGTAACATAGTTATCAGTTTGCTCAAGAAGTGTCACAAGGAGGTAAGAAGTTTTGAGCAGAGAAAAGAGTGGGAGGATTGGGGAAATGAGTGTCAGATAAATTAGTGAGAATATTATATGATCATAGAAAGAAAAACCTCCTCTAGGCAGAGCAGCCATGAAACACAGCTAGTGAGTTTTTAACGAAGAGGCATCTGACACCTGTGTGTAAAATATTGCCAGTGATTTCATTAGGAAATAAAACGTGCCTTAAAATTTCCTGTGCTACAGCTTGACACGTTTGCACTTATTTTAAGAATTTAAATAAATTCTGCAACTTTTAGTACTGTGTTCCCCTAAAAAAAAAAAAAAGAAAAAAAAAGAGAAAAGCAACTTCCAATGCCCTCTTTTTGTACACTCACAGCATTTCCATATTCCAGCTGTCCACTGGATAGATGCTTCAGTCTATTTATAAGCAAATGTGTTGCCAGGGATCTGGACATGCAGTGTGCCTTACATTCAGAGCTTGGAGAACTAAATGAGAATTGCTGTTTGACTTCTACCTCCTTAATGGGCACCTACCCAAGGATGTAAAATGCCACCTTGTCTTCAGGCTTCTCAAGGCACTTCATTGCTTCAGGAAGATAGAATCTTCATCATTTTTTTGTTATTTTGCTCTCTAGTAAACTTGGATGGAGAAGAGTCACCCCTGCAATGAAAGCTATCTGTAATATTGCTGCAATATTGTTCATTATTTTCCAGGGCTATCATATACTCTAGATGTTCTGTACAGATATATTTCTGTATTAATGCATAAGAAGTTCAATGTCATAGTTTCCACTGAGGCAGACATATATTTAAATGTTGAATATACAGTATTTTCACCTCCATGTTCAGATGTGATGTTCACACTGTTTTGTTTGGTTTTTTTTTTGTAATGCCATTATTCACGTATTCTAAGACTACATATGTTAACTTTACTGTTTGAAGGAGAATTCTAAATTTTACTTTACAAAAGTCACTGCAGAAAGAAAAACAAAGCTGATAATACATGGAATCTGAAAGAAGACATTTTGCATGAAAGAAATAAATTTTTTGCAGGCTTCAAAGTAGGTAAACTAACGTAAAAAACCCTTTTGCAGTATCACACTTTCTCATTATTTCAAAATTACAACAGGGAGCAGAATTTTAATACTAAAATCAAGAAGAGAAAATACATTCAGATTTGTCCTGTATTTTTGTACATCCATAGTTGGGCTTTCTATGCTTTGACTAGAAAATGCAGAAACATTCAGTTATTACTTTAAAATAATGGTTGACTGCTTTTTTATTTGTGTTTTTTGTTTGTTTGTTTATTGTGTTGGTTTTGGTGTTTTGTTGGGCTTTTATAAAAGTGAATGTTAATATACAAGTGTCATAGGATTTTTGTATCATGTAGTTTATTAGACTGCCCTGGATTTAAGAGGGAACTAGAACTTGAAGGTATACTTTAATTCCTTGGCAGCAAGTGATTCAAAGGAATCTATTGCCAATTTGACTTATGAAGGCACTAGGAGCAGCAATAATAGTCATTCACAGTAATATATTATCTTGGTTTTGTTTCAAGTGGATTTTTACATGAGGAAGAATTAACTTTGTCAGTCTCGTTAACTAAGAGGGTATTTGTTTTAGCAGTTGCAGAACAGAAGGGGTGAAAATGGCTTCTCTTACACTCAGTTGAAAGGAAGCAATACCCTTACATTTAAAATTCAAAGGGAATGTACTGAAGTATTATTTTAAAATTGAACTCGACAAAATCTGTAGAGTCAGTGATCTTAATCAGCTATCAGTGACTACCTGCTGTTCCATTATAATGCCAGAATGTCCTAAGAACCTTCATCTACAATTTAAATAAATATTCCTGAGGGATGAAAAGCATTATTCAGTAACTGTGTCCTGTGTGTATATTTTCACAAAAGTCAGTTTGATTTACTTCATTCCTTATCGAGAGCCTGCCCATTATATAAAGGTTTGTGACTAGTGAGATGTTAATGAGATTCCTATTTTATGTGGTCTTTTTGTTTGTTTGTTTGTTTTTTAAACAACTCCACCCTGCTGCCAAGTGCACACTTTAAAGAGACATTTTTTCTAAGTGGCAGCTGAAAGAATGTGTATTGTCTTACAATGATACAACTGTAATAGAGATGATAACTATTTATGAGAAGGTTATTCTTCTTCCCTCATAATCTGAGCCAAAAAGTTGACAGTTTAGGAATCTGGTTAATAAACATGGATTTGGTTCACTAGGAAGAGTGGAGTTAGCTTAAAATGTGAGCACTTACCATGAGATATGAACATGCAGGTATGGGAATAGAATACAAAATTAAATCTGTATTAGTTAGAATGAAAATGTTGTGGAAGCAAGATCAGCTTGCAGTAAAGTGACCATTTATCACATGCAACTGCCTCAGTGTCATCTGATGCCCTTCATAAAGCAGAGGTATAAACAAGCTAATTATAGCACTGCTATACTTGAGTATTTGTCATAATCTTTATTAGCCTGCTCCTACTTGGAGTCATGTTCTATTGGCTGAAATCTTGTCCACTGTTTGAATTCTTAGCAGTCTTACTGTATTATTGGTATAAATATGAACTTGTCTAAGTGCTCATCAGCTCTGGAAGAGTCACATATTTCCCTCTGAAGAACAGAAGTCACTTCATTCTCATCTAGTTTGTTCCTCATAGTCCTTTTTTTTTTTTTTTTTTTAATCATTAGTTCTCTAAAAGATTGACTCTATAGCTGTAAATATTTTTATAGCTGTAAAAAATTACTAAATTCCCTCCACACCTTCACTTCTTCAAGTCTTCTGAATTGTTTGGATGCTCTGCTACAAGATTGTGTGGCATGGTAGCAAGCATCAGTGAAAAAAAGTAGTCTTTTTAGAAGAATTAATGTTGAGAATGATTTGTTGGATGATGAAATGAAATCACTTCATGAAATACTAAGAGGAGAGATTTTTATGGTGAGTATCATCAGGTTGTCTGGAGAATGCCTTCATGAGGACAATGCCTGCAGTCTTTCAGAAACTAAGTGATGCTTAGCTGTGCATAAGGTCCACAGGTGAGCTGTGTAATAAATATAATAAATGCATTTTATTAATCTCAAGATCTGGAGAAGCTTAATCCCTTGCTTTTTATACTGGTTCTAGCATTTCAGTCATATAAGCATAATGCTGACATCCTCCGGGCCAGTAGCACATTCTTCATATGGTTGGGATGCATTAAGTCCTTGCCTCTCTAGGTCATGAAGAAACAATGACAACTAAAGCACAGAGGACATTGTCTCCAGGATATCTGTAGATCTTCTTAAATCTTTCTATATCACAAAATGGAGTTCAGAATATTTTATTTTTTTTGTACATTACTCAAACTAGCATGAGCAACAGTTGTAAGACTGATTCCTAGATCAATAAAACATATGTTCTACATTTAGACTTCATAGTTTCAGCTCAAGTATCCCCTTTCAGTCTGGTTATACAAGATGACAAGTGTCTTCAACTTTCAGCAGGGCCAGGTGGTACAAGTGAGGTTCAGGAGCAGCTCTAACTTCTAGCTGCTTAAAGAAATGACATAGCATCATTTTTCACACAAAGAGAAAAGGAAAAGAAGACCACAGTATGTTGCAGAATGCAGATGACTTCTAAGAAATGTAAAGATTCAGAGGATGAAACCTTTGAATTACAATTTTTTTTTCTCTCCCTAACTTACCAGCACAACATTTTGAAATTTTTTGGCCACTGCAATGATATTGACCGTGAGATGCGGAAGTGCTTAAAGAAAGAGGTGAGAAACGATTTCACGGAGTTAAATGCTTAATAAAAAAAACACCATGAAATAGAATTAGATTTGCTTTTTACTAAGTAGTACAGAACAATAAATAGGCCTTGAAATGTAAGCACATACTTGGAGTGGGCATTTGAGACCATATTTCTGATAAATTTGTCAGGTAAAATCTGGCTTTAACAAATGGCATGGTCTATTTTTGCATATACAGAGATAGGCAAACACATATTTTAACTAAACAAATATTGCAAATAGGAACCAACACTTAACAGATTGTTTTGTTGGGTTTTTTTTGTTTTTGTTGGTTTGTTTTTTTAATGGGGATATTGGCACAGAATAGAAAATAAAGCAGTAACGGTCACTTATGCAACGAGTAACATTACTGAAGTCAGTTACACTGACTGAAACTACTTGATAAGTTGCTGGGTAAGGTCCTAAATTAAAATATTGCTGCTTAGGACTTGCTCACTGCTATACTACATCTGCAAATACGAAGAATGGAAGATTCTAGGGAGATAAGTAGATTAGCTAATGGGCACATCTCCAGCAGAATATCAGCTATTCGTGTTTCTACTGCCTACATGAAAGAACACATAAATGAACTTTTCGCACACCTTTTAACTTGAAGTTAATTTTGACGTAATTTCCACAGTCATGTCTAAAAAGGGAAGCTTCAAATGCATGATACTCAGAACAGTTTGGGTCCCCCTTTTCCCTCTGTCAGTCTTACGGGAATTAATTTCATCTGCTTGGGTCGAGCATCTTCTCCACCCCCCTCCTCCCCTGCACGGAAACTGTAGTACAGATCTGGAAAATAATGAAGTTTCTTTCCATGTAATTTTATTTTTCTTCATTCATTGAAGGTTTACATTAAATTAAGTTCTTGTCTGCCTTCTTAAAATATGGCTACGTCAATATGCCATTACTAGGAAGGCCCTGAAAGTCTGCAAGTATAGAGTAGCTACAGAGGTATCTTTTAAAGATCTAGTGTTCTCATTCAGTGTAAAAAAAAAACATTATTGAAAAATTAATATTGGCATGGGGAAAAAAAAAAAAGCATGCTGTAAATGTTAAGTAATGTTTTGGAACATTATTTCAGTTATAAACCAGTCAGTATGAGTGAAAAACTGCAAATCCTTTCAAAAATCAATCTTCTTAGTAGTTTATTACATTATATAGAGAATTGAGTATTTATGGGTTAGTTGAGTTTTTAGACACATAACTGGGGTGCTGAGGGACATGGTTTAGTGGTGACCTGGCAGTGTTGAGTTAATCATTAGACTTGATAATCTTGAAGGTCTCTTCCAGTCAGAACAATTCTGTAATTCTATTATCGATACGAGTTAAAAAATTGAACAAATATATGTGCTAGTTTAAGGCCGAGAATAATTGGTTTCTCATTAAATATATATAAAATAATGGATTGATTTTAAACTTTTGATTTCTTGTAACCAAAATGTTTCCCTTTTGGCTGCAATGAAAGTTAGGCTCTTCAGTCTCGGGATTTTGCTAATGCAGGGACAGACTTGCAAGTATGATCCTCATGCATGTATCCATGTTGTGAAGGCTTTCTTGAGTCTGCTCTACACTGGAATCCCATCTCTGCTATGATTCTTTTTAAACCATAAGAAACCTCAAAATGCCTTACCCTCATTCAACCCAGATTTGCCTTTTGCATCTTGGTAGACCACTTTCTGTGCACGTAATTAACCACCTGGATCAAAAATAGACCAAGTCTGTCATGACAGTCATATTTCAGAAAACACACACTTATATTCATCAGTATCCTTTAAAAGGAAAGGAGCCTGACCAGTGCTCTAGAATAGCATCACTGCAACTTTTTTCCTATTTCATTTGTGAAGTGTAGCTGTTGTACATAAGATGGCTGTATAATTAAGTTGCTTCATTATATTATCTGAATCTTCCTTATTAAAATGTTCTAATGCTCCTTAGCTTATAAACATTGAACTTAGAAACATATTTTAAGCAAATTAATGTTAATTTCAAGGTAAAAATGAACCCATATATAGTCGTTATATATAGTTATTAACAAAAAACTTCATTTCTAATGCATCAGCCAAATATATTTGTTTCTGTTCCTGTAAAGTAAGTTCTCTATACTCTTTTAAGTGTGACTTACCTATTTAATGATAACAGCTGATCTCTTGCTTTCCATATCTTCTAGTATGAAGCAAACAGGGCCAGGAATAAGGAGGTGCGTCAGAGGATAATCGACGCTCACAAGACCTCCCAGCAGTGAGCTGCACGGCAGCTGGAGGGCTGCTCTCCACAGGGACACATGCTGGAAAGTTGACAGGATACTTCTTTCTCATCACCAATTGTGAAATGGTGAAAAAATAAATGCACCATATATATACTTATTCCCAGAAAGGCAAACAATGTGGAAAAAAAGATATATAATTAGTGATCACTCACAACTTAATTTTTGCCCTTTAAAAGAAAACTACTGTTGCAAATCTTTGTTCTGGCACAGGTTTGGTATGCTTGGTAAGTAATGATGAACTGGGGTGTGTGGAGTATTATATACTCAAGGATGCCTTATTCCTTACCTTCTGTTCACTTACAGTTATTTCATTGTGTTTAGCAGTTTTTCTTTCGTATCTTTTTACTTTTTTCCCTTTACAAAACACCAAATGACTTTTTCTATCACTCTTTGTGATGTTGTGATAACACTGCCTGAATGAATTAGCAAAAAGAAATTTTAAACAGATGTGGGTGGAAATTTGAAATTGTCTATCAAGTAATAATTGGAATTCTAATGTTTTTATTGGAGCTAAACGATGAAACTATCATCTTTCACTGAGAAGATTAAAGCTCCTTCCTGCCAATCATATGTGCAGTGTAAACTGTTCTAAGACAATTTCTTCATTTTACCAAAGCAAATGGTTTTAGAAATTCAGAGTGGACTATTTCCAGGCATTTACAAAACTTTGCCTTGATCTTGACTTCATCAGTATGTGCTGAGTGATTTTTGAAGAGTACTGTTGCCAAAAATGCAAACTAAATAGTTCTTCCACATGTTCTGGTACAAAGGTGAAGTTACAACTATTGCAGTTGAAGGAGAGCTCTCATTGAAGTAAAAGGAAGTGTGTGTTCAGTTTAGACAAGTCCATTAGTTCTGTTTACCAAGTTGCCTTGTTGGCCTCCCAGAGCTGTTTATTTGCTACTAAACTGCAGAAAGTCCTCAACAAGTCTGAATTCAGAAGATTTGGTACTAACACCTATGCTGGTTTGTGTAGTGATTAAGCTGCTTCTCTGAGTGTCTGCTGGATTCACCTTTTCTTTTTTTTTAAAGGACTTTTCTGTTCTGCCTATCAATGAAAGTATTAAAAAAAATAACATCTATTGAGCCAAATATACTAAATGTCTTGAAACCTTTTGAAAAAAGGGTGCCTATTCTACAATTAATTTTACAGTTTGTTCTAAGAACTGTTGTTGACACTCAAGCTTGACATTAGTACATGAATCTATTTTTGGAATAAAGCTGTATCCTGTGATCTATTTAGAAAGATTAATTATGTAGAATAATTCTACTTCTTTTGCAGTACCTGGATGGGCTCAGTTACACTGGTAAAACTTAGCTATAAATGTTTTCACTGGAAGTGTCAAGAAAAAATGGAAACAATTGTTTCTGCATCTTCTGACATGCTGTCTGCTTTCTTAGAGCAACTATATATGTGTTATTTGAATTAAATACTTGAGTGGTTGGAGGTGCTGCAATCTTTTTAGCGGGACTCTTCACAGTATTTTTGAACAGTATCTTATATTGAAGTTCCCTAACTTGGAATTCTGCATTCTTGATCCTTCGTCCATTTGTGATGACAAGACCTACTTCAAACAAGCTCTTAAATAGGATTTGGTGATGCTTGTAATCTCTAAGAAAATTAAATAAATAGAGAATGTCCTAGAGATTAGGTTGAGAAGCTGATATATGAGTGCAGAAGCACTGAAGCTTTTCTTTTATCATCTTCTGTGAGTCCAGCTTTCACTAGAATAGCAACAAAATAAGAATCCAAGAGCCACTTAACACAGCTCATTAGTCAGAAACATGTTTTCAAAGATAATTGTGCTTAATGAATGACCAAATGGCATACACAGTTTCTGTTGATACTTTGAACTGCCTTCAGCAATAAATATATTATACAGATAAACTTTGTTTACCTAGTGAAGGTATGATCATGTTCATCCTTCTGTTTCTCTTTGCTAATTGCCCATGAGTAGTGTGATAGGAGATTGCCCATTGATTCCTGTGGGCTTGTTAATTTATTTATTTATTTATTTTCCCCCTTTTTGGAGAGAAGTTATGTTGCTAAATTGATCTTGAAGCTGAGAAGAACTACTGTAATTCTGCTTACGATTTATCTGACAGAGAAGTGGGTAAGGGTGAAATTCCTAAATTGAGCTGAGTGGTGAGTAGGGGACATACTGGGTGAAATAAACCTTATCTATAAGGACTTTGAAGACACTTTATTATCATGCTGTTTGTGTATAGAAGCATTTTCCCCATTGTTGTTTCTGAAAGAGCGTGTTTGAGAGAAAAGGCAAAAATAAATTAATGGAATTTTGTGCTGCATCACATGTGAGAAGCTCTTGGGCACTTCATATGTTGGAAAGTGAAGAAGGGGAAAATATAAACAGAAAGGGCAAATGGCAGCTGTAATACAGACATGGCCAGGGTGAGGTTTTTCCATATTCAAGTGCAAAGGAAGTCTGGAATACACAGACAGGAGGAGCACAGAGCAGGGAGTGGTAACTACCCCCATCTCTACCAGAAACACCTGGCAACACCATTGGTAGTATACTTTCTATTACTGGAAAATGAAATGCTGACATTTTCCTTACTGTATATTTGGTTTGGTTTTGTTTTGGTTGGTTTGGGGGTTTTTTTATTTGTTTAGGGTTTTGGGTTTGTTGTTTGTTGTTTTTTGAGAAGGTACTCTGCTGAAGAGCAGCAGCATAGTGTAAATACAGCAGGGCTAGTTCTTGCTGTGCTTTTAAGTTTTGGCTGCAAAGGTATTCGTAGTATTGGTGCTCTTTATGTCTCATCTCCTATATGGCCTGTATCTCTTTTGCCTTGGTTTTTTTTTGGCATCAAAAGCCCAAATCATGCCATGTGTGCATGGTTCATACAACAGGATGTGACTCTGGTGTTACTGTTAAGCTGTAGCACCTAGTGTTAGTATATTATGAATATACTGCTTGTCTCTCCCTGTTCAGCTCTGGTTGCTAACACCCTCCAGCAGTTATGGCAGAGGCCTTTGTGGCAGATAATGACTACATGTAGTTTCTAGACCTGGTAGTGAAACCTCAATTTGGATGAGGGCTGTAGTCCTGTGAGTGTTCTGGCCACTTAGTTTTCCCCCATTTGATTCCTAGTAGATACACTGGTTATTCATTCAGACAGTTGGGATAATTGTTCACAAGTACAGGGATGAGCTGATTGTGAATTTTAAAGGTATGCATAACCTCCTGAATATCAGGCTGCACTAAAGAAAAAAAACCCCTGTAAGAAATGTAGTCTTGGTAGGTGCTCCACAGGAATGAATAAGATGAATAACTATTTCTACAGCATGCAGCTGAGCAGTTAGCTGTGCCCACTCTAAGTGTGAATCACTGTAACGAATATTTCCTATGCGCTGTACACTTTGACAAAGCTCTACCCCACATGAATAAAGTGTCTTCAACAGTCAGGCATTTCTTAATGCCTGTGCTTTACATGAATGCATGACATTTGACATAAAATCTTTCTGATAAAAAAGACAATACATTTCTGGGAAATACCTAAAATGATGTGAATAACAGGAAAACTGTGACATCAGAATCTGACACTTTACATTAAAAATTAAAAAGGAGATTCCCTAGATGGATACCATGGACAACATAATGGATTTTAGGGCCATAGACTTAAGTTACACATGCAATTTTATTCATGTTCACTAAAAGGAAGTATAGCAAATCTCAGTGCTCCATTTGAATCCTCTGTTTATTTTACAAAGTATTTTACTTGTGATTTGCTAACTCTAATTTGGCTTGGCATAACAGGAGGAAAATGGGAACAAAATAAGTATTTAACCTAAAAAGTTGTTCTTGTGAATTGTCACGCTTTATTCTTTTAAACTACCTGGTGACATTTTAAAGGCTGGGACCACTGATACGGCTATCACTTTAACCAGTGTGGCTTTTAGTATTTTTTATATAGACCCCTAGGTAAAATAAGCAACATTTCAAAGAGGTAACCATGCAGGAAGATCTTGTGGAGCATTTGTTACTTGGAAAAGAACTTACTGATGGCTTGACAAAACTCATCCCCAGTACAGACATCAACCATCCAGCATCTAGTGATCACTTTTGGCTTGGGGAAAAACATCAAAAGCCTTCAAGAATACAGATGATTGAAAGTACATTACACTATAGGAACCCATAGGCTCTCTCTTCCCCAACATTAAGGTCTTGAAAGAACAAAATGCAGGGGTTTTTTATCAGTCTTTGATTAAAAACCGTTCTTGACCTCTGTTGCTGAGGGTAGACTATTTTGACGGTAAGTATGGATGAGAAGCATGGAGCTGCTGTCTGTCAGTAGGCTGCAATGGTTATTCGCCACACTTGGATCACAGTGCCCTTTTTAAAAAATGTTATTTAAAAAAAGCAGTTATTTTCACAGCGATGTTATTCCATCGCAAACACAAGTTTCGATTCTCGACTGCAGACTGCGACGCCGCTGGGAAATCCTCTGCAGCCTGCAGGGAAGAACGCTGGGAGTTCGGAGAGGTTTTCCCCGAGCCCTCGCAGCGCCGCTCGTTGCCGCACCAGCAGCCGCAGCCGTGTCCCCCTCCCAGCCGCAGCCACCCGCGGGCCGGCCCCGGCGGCGCGGACGGTAACAGAGCTCCACAGGGCTGCCCTTGGCTGCCTCCCGGGGCCACTTCAGAGTGAAGCCGCTAGTGCTCGGCACTCCTCGCTCCCGCGACCGCCTCGGCCGACAGCGCCGTCTGCCTCCGCCACCCGGCAGCAGGGACCGTCACCAGGCTCCACGGCCCGACCCGGCCTGGCCTCCCACGGCCCCACTTGCGCCACCCCGCGGCCGCACGCTGTGTGCAGGAGGCAGCGTGTCCGCCCCGTGCGGACGGGCCGCCATCTTGGCGGGGCCCGGGTGGGCGCGGGAACCCAGGCGAGAGCCCTGGCCGCCGTCTCGGCTCGCCATGGCCTGATGCTCAGTGCTTTGCTGAGGAATGGCCTTAGAACTCAGAAGGGCCGTGTGCTGTCGTCGCCTCAGTGTAGATGCCGTTGCTCCCCGAGGCTGTGTTGGCCAACCTCTGCCTCAGGTAAAACCCCACCTGTGCACCTTTCACGGTGGATCCTGTGGGACAAAAGTTCTCGGAGATGGCCCCCATGCCGTGAAATACTGTAGGGCGCTATTGATCACACGTGTATGCCAAATTTTCTTGCACAACCCTGTGTTATTTATCACTCACTATTTTATTTATTTAAATGAGGTTGTGCTCAGCACAATACTGTTGAAATAAGCAAACTTGGTTGGACTTTGCTGTGCTCAGCTTTGAGCAGGGCCCTAGCCCAGGGCCTCCCATGTAATCACAAATCACTGCATGGAATGGCACTGATATTGTCAGTAACCCTCTCAGTGTTGTTTTGTAGAATTAGAAGACTACACATCACTCTTTACCACAGCTAGTAATAGGTGTTTTAGAAGCAGCAATGATATGCCCTAATACAGGCATCCCTGTTCAGCAGGATGTTTGAAGGGGCTAACGTGCCTGACTCTGGAAGTGGCCAATAAAGCCATCCTCCAAGACTACTGGCATTGTTCAGGTTACTTCAGTACAGTTTAATTTTGAGTAGCATAGTGGTTGTTTTGTCCCTTGCTTTGTATATTCTGCAAGACTGTAATTATTTATCCAGTTGCCCCTTATGTGTGTGATTCATTAAAGTCCCTGAGCTCTCTTTGTGAACTGAAAATTCCAGCTTTTAATTCTTACACTTTTCTGTAACTTTCAGAGTTAATATACTTATCTGGATGATTTTGCTGTATTTTGGGTTGCTTAATATTCTAACGCTACTGGTAATTAAAATACAAAGCACTTTGCATGTAAGTGGTGTTAGTTAGACAGCTGCGGTTACAAGCAGCCCACATAATCATATTAAATCAATATTAAATGTGTGCTGCTGAATAGTTGTCTTTGGGATGCTGATGGTCCCAATTTAATTTAAACTTCATCCCACTAGTGCTTCCAAAAAACCTCAGAGGAAAACAAATCAAAAATCAAATCCCCTAATGAGTAATTCCAAATGGAATAACGAATCTTTCATAATTGGTCCACAGTGGCTTCATTTAGGTGGATATACAAGCTTGTGGTATGTGACTGCAACCAGTCCAGAGCCTGGTCAGTGTTGGCTGCCACACAGCTGGCAGCTATTGAGAATGGGGGTTGAGATACTTATTTTCATGATAAGAGAGTTTGTTTATTTTAACTAGGAAAATAAAAGAGCCTGGTTGGAGTTATGGTAGTTGGTGTGAGTAAAAGATGTAAATACTAGAAGTTTCTTCAGAAAGTCAGTTTGCCCATATCCTGCTGCAGCTGTGCTGCTGTTGGTTCTGTTTTGCAGGATGGCCAAGAATAGACAGCATGTAGGCTGAAGAAGGGTAGCAACCAGGAAACCTGGAACTTTCCTCTGGAGCTTCTTGGTATTCAAAATGGAAACGCTTAAATCATCTTCTAGTTATAACAAGAACAAAACATTCTCCCTTGATTATTTTTTTTTTTTTTTTTTTTGTGCTGGGCTTGTGTTCAAGGGCTTCTGTTTCCGTGTTTGGGGCTGTGTTCTAGGTGAGGGGAAACATGTAGTTGAACTAAAGCTGCTAGCTGGGAAGATGCATATTATTTCAGGGAATGGTGCATCAAATGGGAACCAATTCCAGTGTCCAGTACCCACTGGAGAAGTTGTAATGTTATCTCTAATTGCTTATTAGGTCTTCCCATGTGTTAGAAGATACTGTATACAGAAATTGTGTTCTATATGTTGTACTGGGTAAGCAGGCAGGTCCATACCTGCAATGAAGTGAGAATTCTCCCTTTGAGCAGAATGGCAGGCAGGGAACCTTCACTGAATGAAAATACTGCTGTTTTAATAGGTTGAAAAGCTGGAGAAGAACTTGGGACATTATTCATAGGGACTTTTATTTGTGGCTTGATGGGGCTTACATTGTTTGAGGTTATGGATCAACAGGCCAGTTTCAGTGTATTGTGGTGCTGCCAAGTTGAAGTTTCCTTACCTCCTTACACCAAAAGTGGTGCTTAAGGGATATAGGTCATGGCTGGCAAGTGCAGGTCATGTGAACCTAGATCTCTGGTGTGTCCTTTCCTTAGCTGTTGTGTTGCCTTCCCTTTGCAGCCAAGGGGATTTCAGGGGTTTCCCAGCAATCCTTATGTTTTATGTGAGTTATTAGGGAAGGGGAAGAGGAAAAAGTAAAGGCAGCAATTTAGACTTGTTGAAATTAGTAGTAGTGTCTAAAGCTAAGTTTGAATTGGTGTTGTGTGTGTGTATATGTGTATGTATAAAAATCAGTATAATTGTGAAAGAGAGGAAATGACAAATAATAGCCACTATTTCAAATACAGAAGATGTACCATTCTCATTTTCCACTGAAGCTGCCTGCTCTATTGAAACCTATCTGTAACAGAACAGTGCAACCTTAGTGATAGCCTTTTATTTGGGGTTTTGCCTCAGCATATGAAAAGTAAAAAATAAATTGTGAAAATCAAAAAAGAAAACAAAACGCATATTTCTGTTGTCTTTTGAGACACTGCCAATAGGCATTTTCATTTAGGTGCATTTGACTTGGCTTTGACAGTGAGAGAAGCTTAAAGAACTTAGGAGCAGCAAGAAGTTTTCAATGGTCATCTGCCTCTGTGCTCACCTGAACTGTAGAATTATTTAAGATAAGTGCAGAATTATGATTTGAGTCTTGCCATTCCCAAACAAATCAGGTTGCTAACACTAACAAAGGATATGAAAGGTGTGCAAATACAGCAATTAAGGAAATTGACATTCTTCAGCCCAAGTGAAAGCATGACTATCTAGTAGATTTGAATATAGACTACACAAATGCTAAGCATTTTTCCTTAAATAATTATAATATTTTCTTATCATAAATACAGTTAGTTCAACTTGACCAGCAATGACAAGTAACACAAGTTATTTTTGTTGTTGCCATAAACTCTTTTAAGTAATTACTCTTCAACATACCCCCCTGGGGTGTGTGGTACTTTACAAAGATCCATCCAAAAATAGCCCAGGGAAACATCAAGACTTAGATTTTAGCTGGTGATGGGCCTCCCAGAAATGCATGGACTTAAACATCTGTGAACTTAAGTTCAGATTCAGATCTGTTTTTATTTCGTATCTTCCTCTAATCTTTGTAAGCAGAACTAAAACCATGGTTTCAAGACTCTTTTGGCTTGAGGATTAGATATGGGTCTTGAAAATAAATCCATATGTGGTGGTTTAGGCCACCAAATGCCACCTTAGCAGCTGGCCATATGAGCTGCCATTTTACCATAGCTAAATTAGGCTTCTCAGTTTAAGTGTAAAATTGGTCCTTAGGAAAGGGAAGAACACAAGATGCTGCCCTGAAGCAGCTGTCAAGTGGCAGGTTGACATAGCATTTTCCTTCAAACCTGTGCTGGGTCCCTCAATCTTGACTTAAAACTGAGTTTTGGAATGTTACTGTATTATTACTGTTGAGGAGATACTGCTCACAGCACAGGACAACAGTTGCATACATACGAAGTGCGTGAAGGAGTCAGATGAGATACACCAATGGTTTGCTGTTATAAGCAACTATGTAGACAGGGAATTTGTAATTGCAGTTGGTTTTCTGCAGAAACTGTTGTATTCTATTACATTCTTTTTACAGTTACATTAGGGAGTTCTTTCAATTAGAAATCTTTTGAAATTGGTTTAAAAAATGGTATTCTTCTTAGTTTGCAAATAGACACTGGAGCCGGGCTAGTGGTTTTGTTTTGCGTGGTTGTGAGGAATTGTTTAATTCTCCTTTCTCAGTCCTCTTTCTTCATGTCGGCAGCCAACAGTGAGGAACATTAAGTAAAAATAAAACTCCTATTTTTAGTTCAGCTACATAATGTCCTATTTATAATACTGAAATTTCAGCTACTACCTGGCCCCTTTCAGTTCAATGAACCATCTCTCCTCTTAGTACTTATTGCTCATTTTTCACAACTGCTCCATTTAATTCTTTTGCAGTTATTTCTATCAGTTTGGGGGTGCTCTTCCAAGAGGGTTCTTAATTCTGCACAGTGCTGACAGCTATCAGTTCAAGTAATGTGATTAGAAATAAGGGCAAGTAGCAGTTAGCAGGGGATACTCAAAACTTGGCATAGTTCATCCTCAAAATTTTAACACCATGGAACTCTTAAAAAATTAAAGAAAAGAAAAAAAGGAGTTGCAATAATAATGATGTATCAGTTTCTGCAACATCTGCAAAAAATGTTTACTTCTGGTTTAAATCTACTGAACATGAGATACTTTAACTTCATTTCCCTCAGGATGATACATAACAGTCAGGTTTGGGGTTGTTTTTCCTCTTTTGTTTTGTATAAATTTTGACATAGCTCCTCACCACATTAACAATAGGCCAGTTGGAAGGAGACAAAGAAGAGCATATACAGAAACATTTCATGGCTAGCCAATAAGCTGCCTATTATTTGGAAGTGAAATTGTTAAAAATGTGTTGAAAATTTCAGAGTCTAGCAGAAGTCTGGGGTTTTGGCAAGATGGCCCTTGGGTTCTTAGGAAAAATGCCTTTGTGCAAAGGCAGTTTTTACTCTGGTACATTCTTGGAGATAAGGCAGGAATTGTAACAACAGAAATGCTTCAAATTGTGTCTGTCAGCTTAAAGTGTTTCAAGAAAATATTGATGTGCTACTGGGCATGGTTCTGCCACCACCATAATATGGGCTTCACAATGGTAAAATCACTGGTTAAGCCAAAACTAATATAGAAAAATTCCTAGTTAGAAGCATCTTATGTAACCATATAGACCCTATTATCCACCAGGGACCAGGTACTGAAAATAACTTTTGTAAAACATTTTGTTTATTTCCTGCGTATGATGTATGTCTCTTGAAAGAAATGAAATGACTTGTAAACCTGCTGCTTTTCAACTGGGTTGAGTCATGCTAAGAGACTGATGAGGAGTTGAATGGGGGTGGAGGAGGAGGACATGTAATTCTGGTAATGTGGAGACCTTGTCACAGCATGGCAAAGTTTTGTGTTTTAAGAGCCATGATTATACTTGAGACAAGTTTTTGCCCGATCTGTGTGATGTGTGATGCCAGATCTGCCTCGCTAGGCTGGGCTCTGGTGGGAACCAAAGAAACCCATAGAGAACTCGCTCACCAGGCGTGGTCTGTTTGTTAGAACAGAGGCAGCAAAGTCTGATGGCTGCAATCAGCCCTTCTTTAGCAAGACAGGGAGCTGCTTTCTAAGAGGCAGAAAGAATGCAAACCCACCATTTACATATAAGCAACAAGCCCTGTAGCCAATGCTGCTTCACAAAATCCAGTGACAGAGGTGCAGAGTAATTAGTGTAATAGATTCAATATATAAATGGAATTCTGTATTTCATGAAATTTCAGGTATCTTCTGACTAACAACAAAAAAAGCTATTGCTTCTTTGTGTCCTTATTTGAATACAGATCCAAAGATAATTTCTCTTTCTGAGATATTTTTTCCCCTTTGCTTAATACTCATTTAAAAACATCAGAATAAGTGATAAAAATGAAAAGTGAGGTATAAATAAAAGAAAAAATGTATGTTATGGCTGCTCTGTCTCAAAACTTTCATCTGTAGTTGGATAAAAGATTTGTTTTGGAGAGAAAGGAAATGACTGAAGTGAGGTTAGGTGGGATAAATGTGTAATTCTATTGTTATATTTAGTATTGCAGTACCTGTGAGAGGAGACAAAGGTAGCAGGGTAGAGACATGGAAAATAGGAGTATTTGAGGGTTGTCAGTCCCTGCTTGAGGAGAAACCACATGAGTGAATGAGGTCAACAGAAAGGTAAAAATAGAAAATGTGATTAAGTGGTGGGGTGAGAGCAGCCCCTTAGAGTGTCCAGAGTGAAGGGAGGAGAAGGAAGAGGAGAGTACTGAACGTAGCTGTGAGAAGAAAGGCAGGGAGGAAGCCTGCTGGAGATCCAGCTGTGTACAGACCAAAGGCTTTAATGGGAGCTGGGTAGTTGTTATGTGACAGGTACCAGTAAGGGCAGTGTTAGGGCCATAGCAGTTTGGTTTAGGAGCCCCATTTCTGTAGGCCAGTGGGGGAGTCTGTGCTCACAACAGCTTCCTGAGAGAAGAAATTCCTGTTTTTAACCCTCTTTACCTTTGACAAGTCATTATCATTTCATGTCTTGTAACAGACATCCTCCAGCTCTTCACTGAATGACTAATATTTTTGCACTTTATACAGTCATAACTAAGGTATGTTAGATGTGACCATTCCTGGCAGAGCTCCAAACTCACTCCTGCAAAGAAACATTTGTTTGTCTTCCACTTAATAACAGCCAGGGGGGTGAAGACACTACTATAGCATTTTTGCAAACATTTGGAGTCCTTACTGCAACATAATACATTCACTACTCCTTGCCTTTTCCTTTTTTCTTTTTTTTTTTAAAGCCAAGCAACCACCTTCTTCCTGGTCTCCCTTCCTCTATTCACCTTTCACTTTGAGCAGAATCTTTTCCAAAGCAATCAGCTGGAACTGACCCAAGTACAAATATGCTAAATTATGCCATTGTTCTTCTGTTTTTCCTGAAGGATTTTTTCCCCCTTTGTTTAATGCAAACCCATTTGATACTGTCGTCTTGGCTTTGTGGTACATGGTGCATACATTTAGTATAGCCTTTCAGTTATTTCTGTGTATTTAATTTCAGTATCTCTCCTTTTTTTTTTCCCCTGCTGTTCTTAAACTTTGCAAACAGTTCCAAACCGATAAAGTTTTAAAACCTGATACTTTACTTGTTTCTAGAGCCTTAAGTGCTGATTTAGTATAGCTACATCTCCATTTGCAATTAAACATCTTCACTTAGAGACTGGTTTACAACAGGAGAAAAGTAATATGGAAAACATGGAATTCAGAGGCAGATAATTCCCTTCACTTATGTTAGAGAAGAACAGTTCATGGAGGCAGTGATGGCTTCAAGTATTTTTATTGAATTAAATGAAAAACTGTTTCTCTAGAGCATAAAATGTGACAATAAAATGGGAATACACTGCTTGCTTTTACACGCCCGTGTTCTGCCTGCCGTGGATGAAAGGTCGTAGCTGACAATGAAAGAAGTGTATGAATTGCATCCCTGTATCTTTGATTCATTAAGGTAGCTAGTGCACTGAATGGGATTGGAAATATTTGTCCTTAAGCAGAGGAAGTATTTGTAAACACAGATGATGAATAATTTCTTATGGTGGTACAACTGTTCAAGCTTGTCTGTTTCTTGGACACTAACAGAACAGATTGGTTTTGTTCTGTGTGAAAAGGGGCCAGTGCTGTCTGTTGGGTTCTATTAACCAGCGCTATCAAATTAAACTCTAGGTGAAATTCCACCAGGAAAGCAGCTGATCCACTGTTTCTGATATATGTGAGGAATGTGACTGAAACACTGCTTCACTTTCTGCCGTAAAAGTCTTTTTTTTTTTTTTTTTATTAGTATCCAAAAATTAATAAGGTGTAGGAGAAATACAAATTCCATTAGCTATTTGAATATGTATGAGAAAGAGAAAGCTATCTTAGGAGACAGCTGCAAATACAGGGGAGTCTTACAGGAAATTGGGAGCACAGTTCAAAGAATATATTTAAGAAAGTCAGCCACATTGAAGCAGCTAGAAAAGAATGTGCGGTGAGAGAATACTATGCTAATAATAAATAGAAATACAATGCTCCTGCAACCAGTAATAACACAGAAAACAGTATATAACTTTCTTCCACATAGATGGAGATAATGAAGCAGAGATGAAGTAGAATTTAAGTTTAAACTGTGGCTTCAGAATCCAGAGGTTGTTTAGTAATTATCTTGGAGAAAGAGCACCCTTAAGATACTGCCTCTTCCTGGCATAGGTTTTTAAAAATTAAAATATCAAATTAATTGCAGACTGTTCTTCACATTTTATCTTAAAATTATTTCCCATCCTAGACAGAAAATTTCTGACTTTTATTCAGTAAATCTAGTAGTTCAAGAAGCATAAGCTTATCTTGAAATTAGGTAACTTGGCAGTATTATGTCTATGATAGGTTACTATCATTCCAGTATATTAGCAGTATATTAGCAAACAGCTTAGTAGCCAACTGCGAGATGATCCCAGAACATATTAAATTCACAGATTCAGCTGATAGGTAACACAGCCCTAAAATGGCTGCTCTGTTGAAAACAAGGTGTGGCCAACTGAATGAGCCCACCAGAGAAAGACACTGTCAGTGAGAGCAACATCACTGGATCTAATAGAAAATAAATAATAAATGCTGAGCCTTTTATGACCAAATACAAGTTGTCCTTTGTCTTTGCTATTATGCTGAGAATAAATGATGAAAAATATTGCTAGATTTTTATGGTTTGTTACCAACTATGTTTTACATTTAATATACTGCTTTATTATGTATCCTCCAGATTTTTGGTTCTAAATCTGTTTTTTTGTGATTGACTTGGGTGCTGAATGATTGCTGTAATTATCAAGAGCAGTTGTGTAGTTGCATTTTGCAGACTAGGTGGTAAAATAGTAATTTTGTGGAAGACAGAACAAGGTATTGACATTTCATTTTTCATAATTTACATTTCAGAAAATCTTTCTTTACATCATTGAATGTCATGATATCTGTATAAAAATAATAAAGCATCAGTACCACATGAAGAACTACATGCATGAACCTCTGAGCCTGCTTTTCTTCAAAGGATTAAGGATCCCAAGGTCATTAAAATGCCACGAAAGCTTTGGTTTCAAACACCAGTTTGGAACTCTTCTGAAGCAAGTAGAAAAACAATGGTGAACAGGCAGGGCTTGCAAAAGGTAGATCCCAAAATCTGTATGTTCTGTTCTAAACACCAAGTTCTTCTCTGGCACTTTCTTGCCCTTTCAGCTGAAATGAGGCATGGGAGAGCTCAAGACTCTCTGGGATTCTGGAGTGCTCTGTTGTCCAGTACCCTTTATAAGCTGCATGGCATTCCTTATTTTTCCTATCTTTATGCCCTTTAGGTATCTAATTTATATTGTGGATTTTAGCCTTCTCATGGAGATTTTGCATCCTTGAACTTGTGACTCTAAGAGAGTAAACTCCCACGAGAAGACAGCCAAGACTTATTTACCTGCCCTGTCCCAAAATGCTTAGTCATTAAAATGAATCAACCTTAGAAAATTTGATGAGTGAAATTTTTGTCCTGCTGTGAAGCAATAATATTTCTGAAGTGATTGCATTTATACATGGACTTTTTACGCAGGGAAAATTGGGTAAAAAGCCACTGCTCCAAAAGAACTTACAGTTGGTTAAGTAGGATTTTCCACCTCAAGAGTAGTTGTGAATCAGGTCTGGTTCTGCATACCCTTCTATTTCCTTGCTAACTCATGGTTTGAAAATGTGTAAGTAGGACCTGTCTGTTTTGGTGCTGGGTGTCCCAGGCTATAAAGGATTCCACTTCAGTTGGCTAAGAAGCTAAAGAAATAAAAATATCAGGTATATGTCTCCTTTAATTAATCTGTGGAAAAATCCAGTTGCTCCATCAATTTGAGCGAAAGCTCTGGACAATAAATGATCATGTTTATTTTCCTCTCAGTCATCTTCCTCATTGTGAAAGGACAGGTGAGTTGATGCTGTTTCTCTGCTGGTAATGTTCAAGGCAGCATAGAAAATTGCTTCAAGTAGGTGTATTTCTGAAATACACGTTTTTCAGTCCCTGTCAGGGTTTGGAATTTACTTGCTATTATAGTTTTAGTTGCTAGTTAACATATTTTTGTGTTTTATTCTTGGGACTTGTGTCACAGATGCCTGTGGCTCATCAACAGGTGCTCTGTGCATGTTTTACATGGTAAAATTTGGTACAAAAAATAGGCTTGTACACCTATTTGTCATGCTTTTTTGGTTTGAAAATAGAACTGAGCCACAATTCTAAAAGATGTTCTGTTGAAAATGGTTAAACTCAATTGTACAATTTATTCTACACTGAAATACAGTTAAAGCAAATGAAGATGCTTTTCACTTGCTGCTGCTGTCAAGTTCCCTGTTAATGATGGCACATTAAGAAGAGGAGAAACATGCTATTCATTGCTGCTTTACTGTTAATGTAAAGCAGTTACTCTTGATTGGAATTTGGAAAAAGCAGTGACATTTCTAGGGAATTATTCCTGACTTGATACTTAGTGCCCCTGAAACCGTGTAATTTTCATGCATTTCTAAACTTCTCTAAATTCTCTTAGTTTTCTCCCTTTCTCCTTTATCGGTATCTTCATTACTGTGTATAAGCATAAACAAACACAAATTAAAATATCAAGTAGCTTTTTCTATAAATATGAGCAATAAAAAGCTTCCTCTGTTGCCTGACCCTTTAAGAATTATGTCCCACATTGTGATGTTGCCACTGAGACTTTCTAGACTAATGTGATCCATTTTGGTTTTCAAGCAGAATGGAATGATTCTTGAGTTTCCCCTTGTTGCTTTTGCTTCGGACATTTTGCTAGGATTCGGGAGAAGGAGTAAAATGATCCCTCTTTTAGTTCATCACCACCACGTCCTGTGGCAAGGTTTTTGCCTTCCCCTCAAATGTGTGTGCATCTTACAGGCTGTTAACTTTTAAGACAGAACTTCTCTTGTGCAGTGGTGCGTAAGGTGCATGACGATAGAGGCCAACCCTGATAACCTTTCTGTTCCTCCTAGTACAGAACTGAAGTGAGCAAGTGTTGGGTCTATGGTGCCTCTGCTGCCTGCCGTGGTGCTGCCCTCCTGCCCAGCATCTGCAATGCTGATGGCAGCAGCCGTGTGTTGAAATGACAGTGTGACCTCCTCTCCCTACTGACAAACGGTGTGTGTGGCTCTGTGTTCCCTCCTCTAAAAGGTTTCTGCTTCTAGGCACGTGTGGTATCAAGCTGGGTAAGCCGTTTGTCTTGGGTACTTGTGCATCATGACTAATTTTTTCTCTACTTGTCCCTGAGCTGGCAGTGATTCCAGAGGCAACAAAGCGGTTCATTGACAATCATCCAGGAAGAATTGCTTTGTTTTCTTTATTAAACTGTGAGTTTATAAGACAGAGACTGGAATGGGCTTAGTTCTAGTAAGTTAGAACAGCCTAGAGGGTTTCTTGTGCCATACCAGCGGTCTCCTGTGTACCAGTAGTAACATCCCCTCTGCAGTGGCATCGCTGGGTAGCTCAGCGTACCTTTTATTTAGCCAAATATAAATAAACAGCAGGATACTTGAAAGAAATAACACTCCAGAGAAAACACAATCCTAGTGCAATTAGAGCATTTCTACTTAGATAATTGCTCACTGAAATTATAAGCTTGGATCTAATCCTCAAAGGATACAGAAAATTGGCAGTTCCAGGATGATCATCTTCTTTCACACTTCTCCCCTCTCTAATACATGAGTATCTTTATTTCTCAAACCCTAAATGCTTTTTCTTTTTTTCTTTTTTTTTTTTTCCCCTTTTTTTCCTGCTAGAGTTTTACTGAAAATGACAAAATAGCAAAGGATGCCCTGGAGATAATCTAATTTTTGAGGGAATCTGTGTAGAAGAGTGATAACAAGCATGATAATTTATTGCTGCTTGAAAGAAAACATGACCTCATGCAGTTACAGAGGGGCTTGTCCTAATTATGGGTGCAAACAGAGTGGTCACAAGGGTATTAGTGAGACAGGCAGCAATCCCCACAAACAAGTATTTACCTCAATGAGGTAAATGAGACTGTTCTATCCTCTCTTTTATAGGACTATGCTTTTTTTGTGAATAATTTTTCCATTTCTAAGAACTGTATCTTGGTGCTTAGGCTAGGAGATAGAAATAGGGTTTGGTTCTTTACTGTCCTGTTGTCTTTGGCTCTGAGTTTAGGCAGGTTAACTCAATTTCATTGTATCTCTTCCCATACCTATAAAGTGAGGGTTACCAGCCATGGGTAGAGTGCTTTGTGTTACTTCACACGGTTATATTTGGTTTCATTTTTTGCTACTCTGTAATTCTTAAATTTTCTGTTAAAATGAGATCCATAAAAGCCAGAAAATTGAGACGATGAGACTTCCCTTTCAGGGCATAGTGCTCTGAAAAGAATAGTGTTTTGGCCAAGAATAAACTGTTTTTACATTCTAAAATGTAAAGCTAATCTCCCCTGTAATCCATGTCACTGCTTTCTTCAATTGTGTTTTCTTAAATGTCTCCTTATTTCTCTTTTTTGCAATGCATTTTATGAGGCAAATTTGCACTTGCAGTTTAGAGAAACACTTGCTGCCTTGAACACCTGCCAAAGAGTAGATTTTTAAAGGATGGAACTAGAATAAAGATCTTGGGATATGTTGCAGTCCATAAGATTAAAATCACAAGGTTTTGAAAATAACATTTCAACACATATATTACTGAAAAATCTTTGAATTCACTGACAAAGCAAAATGTGAATCCAGTAAAAATGTGTATGAAGTATCCTTACTGGTTTGAAAACTGGCTCTGTGTTTATATGGGAAGATACCAGATCAGAAAAATCAAACGTCACCCTGTGTATGACATAAGAATACCTATTGGCTAGAGGAGTACAATACACCATCAAATTATTTTATCCTGTATGCATTTTTTTTTCTGCATATTCCAGAACACAGATTTTTTTCATAAATCCATGAAAAAATGGGTATGTATCCATATGCATTTTCTCTGCATCAGGCCCTCCCCAGTATTTAACATTTAAGAGAAGGCAGAAACTGTGGGTGTGAAAGTACGGGGGCAGTTTGAGAAGGTGCTCTTTAAATTGTATGGAATTGTGTCATTTTAGCTCATAAATTGCATCCTCAAACCACCATTTACTTCTTAATCCTACATTTGAATAATGAATATTCATCCTATCTTTTTTTTTGTTCTCTATGTACTTCCCATTGCCAAAGGACATTTTTCCACAGCCACAGAGTACTCTGAATGTCATTCCTCTGGACCACTGTGACTTTGATGTACAGTGGCTTGCTCTGCTGTGCCTTGAAAAGCCTGGAAGTTCTGGGTGCAGGAGGAAAAGAAGAAATTGTTTATTATCTTTTCCACCTGTCCTGGTTTGAGTGAGAACAGAACAAATTCTATTCAGTGCTTTTACTTTTCAGTAAAACCAGAATTACCATAAGGAGGGTTGGGTTTGATACTGGTTTTCTTGGTATCTATTTGTACATACTTCATTATTCTATTATTGCTATTTTCATTCAAGCTGTTCTAGTTTCCTTTTCTAATTGCTAAGTCTCCCTTATTCCTTTCCCCTTTGGGGAGGGAGGGGGAGGGGGATTAAAAGAGAGCATCTGTTGTTGGTCTGAGGGGCTGCCCTAAGCTATGACACCACCCTAGAGTGTGATGGCATGTATCAGTTCAGTCCCCAGCACAAAGCAAAACTGATAGAGACTAAAGCTCTGCCTCAAAGGACTGTTTTTATTGATTTGCAATTGGTAAAATACAGCTACAGTCTGCTCAGTATGCTCCCCATTCATGGTCTGATTGACACTCCCAAATGGGCACAGAGTAAAAAGCCACAACAATTGAGGATTCTTCTGAGCTGAGGAAATGCTTGTTGACAAATTTCCTTGATTTTAATTGTGAATCATGCTGTTAGATCAGGGCACGGCAGACTTAATGGCTGATGAAGTCATCCATGTTTCCCTTTGTTGCTTGTGGTCTGCTGAATGTTCTCTTGTATTATTGTAGGATACAAGTTTATGAAGTTGATGTGTTGTTATCAAAGCCTTTTAGTGTGGCTATTACACACCTCGTTTTTTTCTCCTCTTTAGCAGTCAGCCATCTGCAAGAGCTATTTATTGTATCCAAATGCTTGTGATAGCATTCAGCTAGAATATAAACAATAGCAGAGCTGGTTTCATTAGCAAAGAGCATGCAGAATCAATGGCCAGGTCTGATTCCTTCATTCTTAAACTTGTATAATTCATGTTTAAGTGGTTAGCTTCTGATTTACTTGAGCTCAAGTGAAAACAGATACAGGTCCATGGACTGACACTATTCATGTTGATGGGAAACCATTTATATTGCTGCCAAATTGTTGGGTTTTTTATTACAGTGGCAGTGAATAAAAGACAGAGTAAATAATAAATTTCACTACCTATAATATGTGAGAAATCTTATAGTAGCAGCCTTAAACTAATTCACAGTAGTAATTTATCTTCATTGTTTTCTATAGAGATTGGCTGATAGTTTTTAATACACAGTTTTATATGGGCACTGATTATAAAATATCGTTATCTTTTTTAGTGTTAGAACACTTTTCACTGATTATATAGCATTTGAACCAGAGAGAAAAACAGTAGGAGAGCACCCATGTCCAATTTTTACTCCTGTAGCTTCTCAAAGTACCTAAAAAAACCCCAAACAAACCTCATGAATCTGAACTTAGGCTGTTAAATTTCTGCATTTCTGCAGGGAGCATATCACAGATGAGACAGGCTTTCTCAGGGGGGATTATACCTCATTACTTGAGAAAGTTAATTGGGAGTGCAAACCCCATAGAAGTATCTACTTCATTTGCAGACACAAGATACCTGAGCTGTCCTCAATAACCTCATTTTCTAGTCTTAAAAAAGAAAAAGGAACTTGTGCACTTAAATATTATGAATTTAACTAGGGTGGGTCTTGAAGCTGCTGAAGCAGAAGATTCCACTTGGTGCATTGCTGAGCACTGTCAGGAAGCTCATTGTCTCACCTCATGCTGCACGGTCATTCTGCCAGGCAGTTTTACACTGAGTGCTCCTTGGGGCAGGGTCACTGTGCACAGCACGTGCGTGGAGCATTGTTTGTAGATGTTCAGGGAGGGACTTTATCACCAAAAACAGCTGCAAACTTCTCTGTGTCATCAGATTCCTGTGAATTCATGTGGAAGACAGTGGGACTGGAAGGCAGTGGCTTGTCAGTATCAAACATATACAAAAGATGGGAGTCAGAGGGACTTGGACACACCAGCATCTTCTGTCACATCATATAAAAGCTGCCTGATACTTACAACAGTGTTCCTGATTTTCCATTTGCATAGACTTTTCTGATATACAGCTTACTTTTTTTTATTGAAATGTCTTTTAATATGTATGTTTGCAGTACTGGAGTGAACAGAGGCCTTTTATTTCTCTGTGTCTGTGGGGAAGGTCCCCTGCCCTGTTCAACATCCAAGCTGAATGGATATTAAAACTGGTGCTGACAATATCATGTCATCAGCAGTTCTTTGGAATAGGGCTTGTGCTCATCATAGGGTTGAGTGTTTCTTACAGTATTGCATTCTACAAGGCATAAAATTACCAGTGCAGGAAAGAGGCTTCATTCTGCATGAAAATAAAAGCAAGATTATATTAAAATAAGATGATGTTTCAAATGACAGCAGAGGCTTCTCAGTACTCACTGCTGTAGCTCTGTAGCTCTTAGAGACAACTGGATATTACATACTTGGGAAGTCTGTACCATTCTTCAAGGTTTTGATGATTTTTCTTACTGCCAGTGGTTAGCACATACTCCTACCTAGAACTGTTCTGAAAATACCCTTTCTCATTATAACTTGTCCAACTGCTGATTCAGGTACTTCAGGCAGGTTTTGGGACACAGGGACTGCTTTTGTGACAAGGTAGTTTCAAGCACCAGCAGTGCTTGCTCAGGCTGCCATCATAGGCCTTAGTTAATTTGTTATCCAGTGGTTTGTACCCTTGTAAAGTACAAGTAGAATGTCACTCAGAAAGTTTGCTTTCACAGGGACAGATTTATTGAGATGGGATGAAGGGCTAAGAGTGCTCCTCGCCTCTGCTTTGACTGCTGTGCTGCCCCGTGTCCTGCTTGGCCAAGAGCAGCCGTGGAAATCCTCCCATCCATGCTACTGCTGTTTCTGCTTTTGTATTGTCTCCTACTTCAGAGGTTCTTGGGCCATAAACTGAAGCTCATGTCATTGAGCTAGTGGGACAGTCTGCTGCTCTCAGAAAGTGCCAGATGTTTCTATGTTGTAACAGAAGCTGTGTGAACGCTCCCTAAGCAACTCTACTTAATGCTGTTAATCCGCCTTTGCTGGGGGGTACTGACCTGGTGGCAGAGAAGGTGGGGATGGATGAATCTGGCAAAGCTTAATCTGAATTCAGCTGAATCTGGTGAAGATGGCTGGCTGTGGTTTCCAGTAGTTTGTGGGCAGATTGTGGGCCATCTCCCAGCCCAGTCAGTGGAGATGGTCTGCAACCTATTTCTGTCAAATGAGAGAACTCTGCAGCTGCCTCACAGCCTGTCAGATTCGGCTGAAACATTTGGGGCGGTGCTCACACAGCATGTCTGAGAAGATGGTGGCAATGGCGTCATGTTGGAGGATGCAGACTCCTTCTAGGGACATGGGTGTTTACAAGGTATTTGATGCCACCACAGTGTAAGCAGAGGAAGCCTGTATTGGCTCACACCAGCAAAAAATGCAGTCCCTAAACATGCAGAAGCAGGAAATGCTGATCTGAGTGAGGATACAGAAGTTGTCAGTTGTTTTTCTCCTTTGTACTGTTTAAACCAGGCTTTTTCTCCTCTGCCATTCTCCATAGTTGCCTGTTCTTTGGGACAGCACTGCAAAATGTGTGAGTTTTGGTATTAACATATGAGCTCAGGACCAGCCTATGAAGACAGATAATGTCGCTATGTCCCAGAAATGATAAGTGACTTGAGAGAACTAAAGAATGAAGAAATGTCACCTTATCATCTCACATCTTCCCTCCTCTCAGCTCACTCTGACAATGGTAAATGTAAGAAACTGGCTAGCGGAGTAAAGAGAAAGGGAATATTGTGCACTATTAGACTTCAGTGTTTTGTTTGCCCCAGGACGTAAAACCGCTTGTGGTCTGAGAGCTGAGGTTGAGCTGGAATTCTGTGCTTTGGGGGGGCACAGATCAATAAGTGCATGTTGGTAACAAAGGAGGATCTGACCCTTGGCTGTCACTTCTATCTGCCAGCTGGAGGCCAGGGAGGGATTTCTTGCAGTGGGGGAAGGGACCGATTCGTTCTGTAGAACTTACAGCAGGACTCACTGGTGGCAGTGGCCAGCAACCAACAATGGCTGATTCCAATTTACACTACTGAACTGATAACATTTCACAGCCAGTCTCAGTCTGATTGTCTTTCTTGTTTCCATTATTGGTTTTTTTGTGTGATCATGAGCACTGAACTTCCTCTGGTGTGAACACCAGTGGTTTTGAAGGGCCCAGATTTGAGGAGGAAATGCACACACGTCAGCGTGAACATGCACTGAAGGAGGTGAGGAGGAGTCAGCTAAGCAAGGAAAAGTCAGCAACAGAAAGTGATAGAAGTGTAGGAAAGAGTAGCATCTTGAGGAATCCTTAATAGAGATCCTCTTCATCAAATGCATGTTGTAGTGATGAACCCAGTGAAAGGTATAGTTATCTTACAGCAAAGCAGGAGATAATGAGGAGATTCTAGACAGCACATTTTTTTCTTAGCCCAGCAAGCAATGTTTGGATGAAGTAGACCTTTGTTGTTTTGAAAATAAAGTAGTGCTCAAAGCTATATTTGGTGTAGTACTTTTTGTTACAGCATTAAAAATCCTAACTTCTGCCCTGAAGAACTTAAAAAGACAAAGAAGCATGTGAAATGATGAGTATTTATTACCATTCTTCATACAGATGGAATAGGATCAATAATTTGTGTGTTTGTCCGCTGTAGGGAATGGGGGTGTGGCAGACAGTGTTGTTTAAAGGGGTTACTTCCATCAAGGTCAAAGAGTATGTTGTTCCAGGGCACTATGTGTGTGAAGTGCCTAGACTGCCAGTGATACATGTTCTATCTGGGCTTTGTTGATTGTCAGCTTGAGCAGACAGATCCTCAGGGATCTGTTCTCCTCTTGTCCTCTGGGTGTTATTGATCCTGCTGGATCCTGGTACTTCAAGGTATTGTTAGACTGGTTGAATAATATCTTTCTAGCTTAATAGTAATATTTTGGCACTTAGGTTTTATTAGCTAGCCAACTTTCAAAGAGTGGGAATGAAATCACGTTTCTGGAATGGTATACTAGGAGTTAGGACACGGAGGTAAGCTATTCTGGGTATGTGGTCTCAAAGGAAAACATTAATGTTCATGTTGGAATGAGAAGAGCTTGGACTCCAGGTACAGAGGGAGTATCTTGCACTTTACATAGAGCATGCTGCATGACAGAGCTCATACATTGCTTTATTTGCTAGTCTGAGTCACCACATCTATACGAGGGGTGACACATGTGGGCTGTATGGAGGGTTCACTCCACATACCAGCTCAGCGTGGCAGTCAGTGATCAGCCATCACATCTTGCTTGACATCAGGACTGCTTACATCACACTGATGTTTTTGCCACCGTGGACTATTGCAAAGATGATTGCTCAGGCTTTATCTTCTGTAAGAAAGGAAAATCTAGGAGTGTTCAATGCAGAGCAATTGTAGTGAACGGGTTAAATTTGTCATTGCAAGATTTACCCAGAACACATGAAAATGTGCTTAATTTTGAAAAAAAAAAAACAAAACTAATGCCACTTGGTGTGATTTTTCAGTGGGCAGGAGGAAATTCTATAGTTTTGTTCTGAGCTTGTGGCCCTTGTGTGGCGGAAACACAGTTGCCTTAGCTGAGATGTAATTTAGGGTATTATGGTGGTTTTGAATTACTTTCCCTAAAATACACAGTAGTTCTAACTTTTCTGTTGTTATTTTCACAGATTAGACACTGCACATTAAAAAATGCTCTTACATACATGAATACATGCACTTTCACACTGTTTTCTTTTTTTTTTAACCAAGCAAACACTGGAATATAGACATAAAATTAAATGCAGGCAAATGTTGTAGTTATGATATGCATAAGCAATAAGTATAATTTTGAACATGACAGTATTATCTGTTGTACTCCAAAGAAGAGAAACTATATATTTTTCTACACTGACAGAAGCAACAGTAAAAGTTAAAACATCATTTCTCATATTCTGTAAACCAAACTGACTGATGTGCTGTCTGCTGAAATATACATTGCCTCAAAATTGATATTGCTGTTATTTTTTATATGTCTAAACTTTTAGCGATTTGTCTTCCTCAAAGACTGAAAAAAGAGGTAGGAGGAAGAGATTCCCAGCATCTGCCTATAATGAAGGATTCATTTTATTCTGTATTTCAAATCTTTCTTGATCAAACCCATGCCATTCTCTGCACTTCTTGAGAAGGAAAAGTAGTTCTTAGCATGAAGAGAAGAATTAAACAACTTGCCCTAGAGGGCTCTAAAACTAATAGCAAGGGTGAACACCAGAATTATTCATTCTGGTGTTTCAGGTTTGGAAAATGTAAAGTAAAACAATATGAATAGTAATTCTTACTGGTTGCACAGTGAAATATTTTCTTGTCATGAGGAGGCTAGGAGATCTTGATCCTAAGGAGACAAGACCTGGAATGGCTTAAATCTACCTTGCAATGTACTTAGTTTACACTTTTCTGGGCCATTACGTCTGTATTTTATCTGTTGAAGAGGAAACATAATATTTCTCATCAAGTTAAATACACAAACCTTCCTTCTCTTTTCCATTTATATAATGATGATGAAGCCATGGCTTACTAGCTACTTTAATCCAGGATACACCAAGATTGCAGCTGAAGAGGGACTTCCTGCTTTCCTCCTTCCCCCAGTTTCACCCCGTTCAATAAAAAGTCATTATTTGTCTATTTAGCATCCCGTGATGCCTAAAGGGGTCAGTTAAGTGCTGTTGCTTCATGAGAGAGAGGATGAGTGGCTGGGAGGGGGAAGGTCAGGGGATGCATGCCAGCTTTCATCTGTCTATATTTTTCTACCAGTATTAAGAGGCAGGTCTATGCTAATCTAGTTTGTTTTGTCTGAAGTTTTTTTGATACTGGTTGATGTGAACAGCTGGGAGCTGCTCTGAAGGGGCAGTTGAGCTGGTGATGAACATCTGGGGATAATAAACAATTTTCCACCAGCACTATTGCTATTTGCAAGGTGGGTGTTTGTCCATGCTCTTAATATAATATTATCTATTATTTCTTATCCAATCCTATTTGGCAGATACGATATTTTAGTTTATTGCAACACAGAACACAATGAAGTTTTGCTATGACATAGCAGGATAATGTATGTGAACATACTGCCAGTTAAAGGATTGGTAGAGATCTTACTTCATAGTTGCAAGAAAATGTTGATAATACAGTTGTAATGTACAACTTGGGGATCTTGTTCTGAATAATATTTCTTACAGTCTTTGATGTCATTATTATTTATGTTTATCTTTCTTGCAGCCATGATAAACTAAACAACTTGCAAATATCTACGCAAAAAAAATCTAATGAGAAAAAATGTTATTTGATCAGTTTGTGAGAGGAGAAATAGCCAATCCAAGTACTGCATTTGAGCTTCATGCTTTGCTCATGCCATGAAAATGAGAAAAGTCTTGTCTGGGATCATGTTTTGCTTTTAAAACTGGGAAACTTAGTTTGAGGAATTGGTGTGCTCTCAGCATCCTGCTGCGTGCACTCACACCTGTAAGAAGATATTGAGTGTCAGTTGCTTGGAGAGATTAGTGTTGATGATACAGACTTGTAAAAGTCTCATATTGCTTCTTACAGATCAGTAAAAAACAATAAATTGGGTTAGATTTTTTTTTTTTTAATATGATGTTCTCTGGTTTTCATTGCATAAAGATGTTATGACAAATTACTGTCACTTAGTTTCAAATAAACTTTCTTCTGTCACGTCATTCTCATCTACCCACCTCTCAAATCTTATGTAAAAAGTAAGGAATGAAATACACGAAGCATGTAAACTGAGCTGCATTTGTGATCTTGCAAATGCTACAGGCAGCTCAGATTCTTCTCAGTCTATCTGAACATTAATGTCTCTTAGTAGATCTGACGAAGTGCAACTGACTGCAACAAGAGGCTTTGGGTTTATTCTGTGTACCAAAAAGACCACACGATCAAAATACAGCAGGCTGTAGGGGATGTCAGAAAGTAAAGAATTGTCTATTACGTGAGGACTAAGGAGGCAAAAAAGAAAAAAAAAAGCAGTTGAATTTTGTGTGGGTAAAGGCATTGCTACAACACATGGTGGATGCACACATTCAGAGCTGTTTGCAGTGTATGTAAGCACTGCACGGACTCTTTCCGTTCTACGTTGTGCTGCTTCCTCTTCCTTTCAGCAGCAGTGAAAACTCTGCTTGCAGGTGCTGGTAATACGCATGCATGAAGATTGTAGTAAAGAAGCTGGGGCTTTTGGTAATAAATGTGTGTTTTCTAAAGTACTTGGAGTTCAAAAAGAGCAACTTATTTTTGGAGTTTTCAGTGCTGCCTCACAGTTAATTTCTTCTGTGTAACAGCAAGAATTAATCTGTAGTTCTTGCTTCACATGTAGCAAAGTGAGAGGAATAGGGTCTCAAGAGAAGTGGTGTCATTGGGGAATATTTGCTATGTAAAATACTCTGCAGTCTGTTTTGCTGTGCTCAAAAGATAAGTGAATTTCGGTTTGTGCATGCCTGCCTCAAAGAGATGAAACTTTGGTTGATGGTTTTGAGTTTATTGTAGGTTTGTATGTCAACTAAGTTTTAAGTTGTGTGTGGTATCACTTCTGTTGATGTTTTATGCAAATTGATGAAAGCACATTGTCAGATTTGCTAGAAAGGTAGCAATTTTGAGAGTAAAATAATGAATGAACTTCTTGTACATTAAAATGGCCAGCAACTTTATTTTGCTCTTTTCTGATTTTTTCAGGTGACATGCACAGCATTCACACTCAACTACCTAGACAAGAAGCCTGCAAAGGCTTTCTTGCATAATATGTTCTGTAACTATCAAGGTTTCTCAAAACAGCCCAAGAGATGTGCGAGTACTATCCCCATTTTGCAGGTAATAAATGGAAGCAAAGGAAAGTGAATGACAGTTTAGACCAATACTGGTTGTCTAAAGTGAGACACTTCAGACTGCCTTGTAGTACATACAGTGTATGATGAAGGAGCAGCTTCCATTTCAGCTGGTCAGAACAGAACAGTTCTACACAAAGATCTCCAGTTACAAGCTCTGAAATTGTGGAACAAGTTTGATTCAAAAGTTTTTCCACTTATGAGACAGAAGAGCAGAGATGAGGATGAATTCCCATTCCACTATGCAATAGTCAGGTGTCCTAACAGAAGACTCTATTCTTTTTGCTTGTCTTTCTCTTCCCACTGTTCCCATTTTGTTTCAAACGTGCTTGTGAACTTCATCAATAACATGGGAGCTTTTTTCTCTAAACAAACCAATGCCAGCACATATCCATCCTTAGCAATAGGGCGTGTGGAAGAGAATAGTTACATAATGTTGGGCTGTATGATGCTACATAATGCATGGGCTGTTTCCCCAAATACTAGCTCTGCTGGCACATTGCAAAGCACCTACCAAGATTTTTCCTTTCTTTTCCCCCTGCCTTATCCTGCCAAACGTGTTTTAGTTCTATTCCCTATTTATCTGATGTTCTCCACCTAGACAGACTACTGGCAGGAATATTTAGTCTGGCAAAGACATTACCAACTGAAGGCAGAGCTTCTGTGCCAGACTTTACCTTGGTGGGGCTGCATGGCCAGGAGGATTTTTTAGCATAGCTGTAACTTACTGAGCTGCTGCCATGCAATGCCCAAGCATGCTTTTGTGAGAGAGGCTTTGTTAGGCTTCGTGTGTAATGATTTGTTGACTTGAAGTATAAAGCAAATAATCAGACTGAGTACCATTGGTAAATGAAAGCTGAGTAGCCTTGTCTAACCTCTCCTTTATGTGATACTTTTTTGGTGACCTCTTTAATAGCCAGGCTTGCTCTGTGAAATCAGCTCTGAAATCATACCTCATTCCAGGGGGTGGCCCCAGAACGTTCAGTTACTTAAAGCTGCTCTTAGCTCAGAGAGTGTGGTTGTATGTTGTACATAGTCTCATATGTAAACCATGCTACCATGTTGACTTTGCATATGTGTACAAAATAAGACAGCTTAAGTGTAAGAATAACCATGCATCCTATCATTTTATTATTTAACTGTAAGTTCTCAGCCCATTCAGAGGCTGTACTGTAGGTTGTGACTTTAAAACAAACACAGCCTATCTGTGGCCACTGTATAGCTTTGGTAGAAGAACTGTGTTGAAGCCTCACTCAGTGACAGAGAGGGAGGGTTTTTCTGTACAAATGTCCTTTGGCAGTTATTGCTGACAGATGTGATAATAGAAAACAATGACATTTTAATGGAAGTTAATATTTCGAATGTGTTGATTATATTGTGGTGACTTTCTGCACTTCTCCACAGAGCATCCCAAAGGCATATTTAAGGTGCATTAAGCAAGAACTATTTAGTGTTTATTTTAAAACACTTATGAAAGTTAGAGCACAATAGAAGAGAACCTTGTGTGTGATCTGTGTTTTTTTTAGCAGTATATTCAACAGACAGTCTGTAGTTTGTATTTCCCTTTTCTGGATCAGATTGCCTTTATTTATGCACTTGCAAAACTGTGCAAGTCCAGTTGAGCATCTGTAGTCCTTGTGTTAATTTGTGGACGTTTCTGCTTGTGTGTATGAGCTGGGAGCTGCAAAGTAAAACTCAGAGATTCATGTGCCTAATTTTGAAGACATATATGCAGTTTTGATGGTGTGAACACCCAAATGTTTTAAAAGCAACAGAGAGAAAAGGAATGGCTTGAGTTGTTGAAATATGTTACTGGAAGGGTAGAAGTGTTGAAGGCTGTTAATAGCTTTACTTTCTTTCCCCCATATGAATTATGTACGTTGTAATAAAAGACCAAGTGTATGTTGGGATGAATGAGTAACTGAATGAACTGTCATATCTCTCTCCCACTCACCAGCTTGTGGAATCCACAGTTAGGGACTGTCAGCAGTGATCTCAGCTGCAGGGCAGTAGATGTGAAGTTCACAGCTAATCTAGCACACTCACAGTTAAAGATATTTGCCTATTGCTTCAAAGGCATCACTGTGAGCTGTCACTCTGGGATTCCAGTAGCCCTTATAAAAAGGTTCTGTTTGTGAATGTGCAAACACAAAAGGGAAAATACTCAGTAAATAAAATAGCACTTCAGTCTTGCAAGAAATTCTTGAGATATTTGATATTTTCAGGTGTATTCTTCTCAAGTGTAACTTCCTTCATAGGTTATAAAAAAACCTTGAAACTGTTGAGTTCAAGAGTTAAAATAGCTTGATGCAGCAAGGAAACAAAGTTTTGAGGTTTAGAATGACAGTCTAGATGGAGTAGGTAATTTCTTCCGTAAGTAACCTTTCCTGGGTGTGATGTATGGTGTTTGGTAAAGAATGCCATAGTTAAATTTAGACTTTCACAGTAAGCTGGGTTTACAGTCTGATTTCTTTTCATCAGACTTTTCTCTCAGATGATTTCGTGTGATTTTAGATGTTGAGAAAAACAGCAAAATCTTCTCTCCATGTTTTTTATTCTACAATCAGAACATATAATAATTTCTGAGTGGTTTTAATGTCTATCAGAGTCACAAGCCAAACCACATTACTGATCTCTTTGGACATTTTATTCCCCAGAACTTCATTCCTTATAAATTTTGTGGCCTCCCACCTTGTTCTTACTTTCATTGCTCTTTCCCCAGGAATGCCTCTCTCTGTCTTGGATACATTTCTACTGAACTGGGAGCTGTTTTTACTCTTCTGCAAAGAAAAACTGTAGAGATCTTAGAGATTTAGAAATTCCTTATCTCTTACCAAGGCCTAGAGTACCTTTAGTGATGTAACTGATGTCATTTGATTCTCTGAAGTTTCCTGACAAGGACAGAGGTATGCTGATAACAGTGTTTTAGGAAACTGCTTCCCCATATGTGGGGTTTTTTTTTCTCTTTACTTTTGGAAGCACATCCAATATTGTTGAGAAATACTAAATATAAAAAAGAAACTTTGTACGATCCAACCTGAAAAAATAGTCTTTTAAATTAATAGTCCCTGAAAGTAGAGATTGCGCTCAGTTAGTGTTCCAGCAAATGCAATTAATGAGAAGAAAATATGTAGCTTTAGTGTATCTCAAGTGAGAACATAGTTCATATGTTTAGTATAGTGTTTTCAGTGTACATGCATTGAAAAAACAGAAAGACATTTATCCATTAACATTAACAATATTTCATTAACAGAAGTTTGATTAATTTAATACTAATATTTTCTAATTTCCTGCTCTTATGAGAATGACTTTTAAACAGGATATTGATTCTGTTTACAAAAAAAGAGACAGTTTATTAATATAAAGTTGGAGTTGTGCCCAGGTGGAAATATGTACTCCCTTGCAGCTATCTATCTGCCTTATATTGAAGCTAAATGCTGAGGTTCACCTAACATTCACAAATAGTGTCTAACTACAATAAAGGACTCTGGGGACTTCTTTTTAATTTTTCTTTTTGTATATCCTTGGTAGATTTCCTGTAGACATAACATGACTGGTGTCTGCTGAGGGTCTGGTCCTGGCCAAGTTAAAATACCTAGTTTCTCACTAGAAATTCCAAGGCTCTAATCCTGACCTGTAGAAACGAGCCTATGTTTTGTCATTGGTCTCAGTCCCTACAGAGTTAGGCCCTTTCCAAAGAGAGATTTGTTGACACGATTCATGCAATATGTATTATTTAATTACAAATATTTTTTTTAGTGACTAGTTTCTTAATCACTTTATTTTTCATGTACTTAACTGTGGAGCTGGAAATGTGAATTTGTCTCGTGTGGGTGAATGGTTAGTCTGTGTGATACTGTTTATTTTACAGAGAAGCTGTAGTAGCTCAGAAAAAGACAACACAAGTGTAGAGGGATGCACATGTGTAGAACAAAAGGATGTCTCTATTACCCTCTTGTATCTGAGCTTTCAAAGAATTTATGGGGTTTTTTTGTCTCAGTCAGTAGAGCCTGGTTTTGGAGTTCACCATCATGATTTAGATGGAAGGGGAAACTCATGGTGGAATGAGGTGCTGCATTGGTATAAACTGGTTAGGGGATTTTAGTGAAAAGTATCAATATTTTTGCAGATGGAGACAAAAAGCAGCTTGTATTTCACACTGCAAGTTTTATTGCAGCAGAGAATTCAACCTGGGTTTTGTATAGCTAAACCTACCACCTTAACCCACTTACTTGCTTTCTATTTATAAGCTGGTTGATTCATTTGAATTTGTTTGAACTTCATTTGGAAGTATGAATTGATTAATTTGAATTATTTGAATGTACTGGTTCATTTAGAAATGCACATATGACCACGAGAAAAGTAAATAGTAGATTGCAACAGATGTATGTTGCAAAGAAGGGAGAGCAAATCTAATCTGCTGTGGTGTGTCTGAGTTCAGCTGTATTGGCTGGAGTTTGGTTTGGGGAAAAAAGAAAATTTCTCATAAATATGATTTAAAAATGCAGTGGAGCATCTGATATTTTTCTGGTCATGTATAAAAATCCCTCAGTCTTCCACCCTCACAAATAATTTAAATTCCATCATTCCTTGGGGTTTTAAAATTACTTCCAGTATTTTTAAAAGGGGCTGTTGACTAGAGATGAGTAAGCAACACTTCTGTTGTAATAAAATAGACTCTTTTCCTTACAGTCCCTAATTCATTTGTCTTGCTATTGGTCACAGTGGAAGTATCTTTGTATTTTTTTTGAATCAAACATTGTTGAAAACAATGAACTTGAAAATCAATTATGTGACACCCACTAAGTGTTCATTTGCTTGTTAATGTGATTGTGCACTCTGAGAACACTCACTTCTCAGTATCTGTATGCTTCTACTCTTACTTTAACAATATGAGGAGAGGCTGAGAGAGCTGGGGCTCTTTAGCCTGGAGAAGAGGAGACTGAGGTGTAGCCTCATCAGTGTCTATCAATATGTTAAGGGTGAGTGTAGGGAGGATGGAACCAGACTCTTCTCAATGTCATCCAATGACAGGA
>JANHGL010022898.1:0-66920 GCA_024611195.1 Ceyx melanurus | reverse complement strand
CTTCTAGGTCCCTTCCAACCCCTAACATTCTGTGATTCTGTGATTCTGTGATTCTGTGATTCTGTGATTCTGTGATTGTTATTTATGGACTTCAAAATCCTCAGTAAATGAATCAGTGTGTTACTCTGTCCCTCAGGTTTAGACCAGCTCTTACTTCCTTTTGAATCTCTAACAGCTTTCTTATCTAATACCTTATGCTATGTGAGCCCACAAGAAATCCATAGATGCACTGAGTAATTCCAAGTTTTTTGAAACATTTAGTCTGATTACCTTTATACAGAAATGCACTCAGCCACCCCCTTTCCTGGTAGTTAAGCTGCATTATAAACATCTTCATTTTTTGTGCTTAGCCTGTTAGTTTCTAAGCCCTGTGCTCATGAAGTTGTTGCAGAGTTCTCTTGGAGTTATTTTTTATCATTTGCCAACCTCTGCTTCTTCCTACTTGTCATTTGTTTATTGTCTCTCAGTCCCCAGCCTCAAACCCCATTTTTAAATCTCATACACACTCACTGCGTGTCTTCCATTTTGTATTGATCCCGAAGACCTCCCTCTAATGTGATGATTGTAATAAATGAGACTGTGCAAAGTCTAGGTAGAGTCTGATGAGCAAAACTGGCATATCTCCCATTTCCTATTTCCATTCAAGTTGGTAAAAAATCTCTCATTGATTTTAGTACAGTGAGTTCAATATTAAATTTCCATGTTTCTATATTTATAACAGCATTCCTGATGGTAAATTTTCCTCCTTCTGGGACAGGAGCTATGTCCTTGTGTTACCACAGTATCTTGGCAAGTCAGCCAAGCTGGGTTTGAGATTCATCTCTGTTGTAATACCAATATCAAAGACTGGGCAAGACAAAGAGAAGAGGATCTGGGTGTTGCTGCTCACCTTGCTGCTGCACTGGAACCAGTGTATTTGCCACTTGGTGGTCAGTTTTAGCAGTTCTTCAGAGAAAGAAGTTTTCCTTTTTGCTTATCTGTATTATATGCATGTGAACACTGTCTCTGGTCTCTGTGTGTGTGCTTATTATCCCATCCTTTGCCAGTTTGTAGTGACAGTGCAGTATCATACCTGTTTGGGTATTATTTTAGTTACATGGCTTCGTGCTAATTACTAATCAGTCTGGGAAGATTCCCTGAATTTAATTTATACTGCTACATGACACGTAACATCCTTCTTTTTAGCTAAGCAGCATCTATTCAATGCCATGTGAAATGAAGGAAGGCATAGTTCTCCTAAAAATAAGAAAATGAAAAAAAAACCCCTCTGAGTTCTAGGAGCCTGTCTTGCAACGATCTCTCAAATAAAACTTCCATCTGTAAAACTTGAAGAACGGAGTATGTGGACTAAACATTCATGTAGTTAATTTAGATCTTATATTGGCCAGCACTGCTATGCCAGTTTACCTGCTCCAGAGCAAATTAGGTGCTGAGGTTTCTAAATGGCTTAGAGCAGACGATCCGTAACCAAGCTGGAAAACTCAAGAAAAAGGTAAGAAAGCCAGTGAAGAGATACTATCTACTTCTAACCAGTATCCTAGCATTTTTTTTTCAGGGTGTAGTTGTAAAGCCCTCATCTACTCCATGGATTTGAATCTACCTTGTGCAACATCTACACATTATCCCAAATGATGAACAGGACACTTGGAAGTGAAGGAAGGCTTCCTTAGTGCCTCCCACTGAAACTGTCCTACTTTGCAAAGGGCAGCTAAAGGTTCAGTAGGCCAGCAAGAGAGAGCAAGCATATTTCTGTCACTTACTGTCAGGGGACTTGTCTGGAGGGTGGGATTGAGGTTCCTGTTCCATTTCAGCAGCATCGCTTTGTGGATCTGCACATCTGGAAAACAAGTTGCTGTGCATATTGTGCAAGGGGCATCCTGCATAGTGTGGTGACTAAGTATGAATGAGTTTGAGCAAAAGCAAGGTGCAGAATGGAGCAGCAGCAGATGCAGTCTAATCTTTATTTCTTGGCTGGTGCTGCTGCTCAGTGGTGTCCTTGATGACTCAGTTACATGGTGAAGTCAGCTTTCTGTATGCAAAGAAGAAAAGTGGCTTTTATGACAAGGGAAGGTTCTTTCTTGGTAATCTGTTCACAAAGTAGAACATTAACCTGCTGCAAATCATACTACTATAATATAAATGTCACCTTCCTTAATGTTCAAAGCACAGGTTTTACACAGTGAAAATTGGGAGGTCTTACAGAATAGCAATGAGAACATTTTAGAGCATTAATTGACTTACAGGGTGAGAAACTCACCCCAAGCATGTGCGTTTGGCTTTTTGCTCTTGGTTGATTATCATTCTTTTTATATCAGTTGAAGATGACCTATTTTTCTAGTGGTAAGATTTGAATCTCTAAAAATGATACTGTTTTTGTCAAATGAACAAGACCTTCCTCCTGTTCTAAAAAGGTATCTTCATGCTTACAACTTGTGGTCAGCAGTTTTAAAAAACAAACCTGTGATTTAGTGTTTTTTTTAGATAATATGTAAGTAATACACAGCTAAAAATAATCCAAGCCTAGTGTTAGGTTTCAAATAATAAAATTATTTAGGTTGGAAGGGCTTGACAAGCTTTTGTTTAACATAGAGTAAAAATAAAATTAAGTTTTCAAAATTACGTGTATTTGTAAATGATTTGTCATCATAGTAATTAGCTGAATGTTACTTAGATTTGATTTAGGAACAGCAACAACAACATCAAAAGTTCATTTTCTGGAACTGGGGCCCACATTGGCAGCAGCCTATCATTAAGAAGTCTTAAAGACACTAAAGGCTATTACTAAGGAGTATGAAGACTTATCAACAATATAAAGATTTAGTGAGCAACTTTAGAACATGCTGGACTGTCATCTACTTACCACAAGTAAGATGGTGGTTGTCTTCTAAAGTTCATAATATAAAATAGATACAAGTTATAAAAATTAATTTCTCCATTGCATTTTATTTAATTTCTGCTCTCATGGCATTTTGGGGGGATTGCATTTCAGCTTAATACTTAATGCTTTTTTTCCCTGAGCCTTTATCTTCACTGGCACATTTTTCACTTTTAAATATTTGCATTTTCTTCTGGTTGAAATTCATCCTGGCTCTGCTGAGTTTCTTTTGCCTACTGAACTTTTTGCTTGCACAGGGAGGATTGCAGCTCTCTCACCATATCCATCTGCAGCACCACATATTGGTGCCTCTTCCACCACTGCTGGGGACAGGTTTGTGCTGTGTCACCCCTGCTGTGTTAGGTGTGTATCTCCTGCTTCCTGACAGCCTCTGCCTTCCTTTGTGGTGGGTTTTCATTATGACCCTGCAGAAGAGCTGCTGCTCTCACTGCTACTTTGTGTTTCTTTGTTCCTGTATGAGATAAGAATATGATTTATTTTTTTTTTCATTTGTGATGTAATTTCAGTCCATATATAGCAGCATGTCTTTGTGCTTGTGGTGGTCTATTTTCAATGCTTTGGAAATTTAAATTTTGTAAGAATTTTAACTTCTCTAAAGTGTGGTTTTAAATAGAAGCCCCTCCTCTGTGACTTAGAGAATAAATTTTATAGCTTCCCTGTACACTTGCCACTGTACAGTGGACATTGGAATAATTTCTGGTTTTAAATGGATTTGCACAGCACATGAAAACTAACTGCAGAATGTTTCTTGCAGTCTTTTTAGTAATTACATATCATTATACTGCTATTTAAATGCAACCTTACAAAACATTTTATTACTACTTTACTACTTAATTAATAACTATTGCTGAAAACAGTTCCCATACTGAGACATTCCACTTAAGCATCCATCTTGATGAAATGTAACTCTCCATTGGAAGGAATATATTACATTCTTTGGAATGGTTTTTCTTTTTTTCCTTTTTTTGTTGTTGTTGTTGTTTTGTTTTGTTTTCTTGAAAGTGAGCCACTTAGTGCTGAGTATCTGAAATTATTTAAAACATTCTCTGCCTAAGCTTTCTGCATAAAAATTGTGGAGATGATATAAATAAAATTCTCAAAAATACTTCACATTCTTATCTGGATGAAAAGCCTTTGTACAACAAGCCACCAAGCTGTACAGTGTTCAGGTTTTTCTGCTCCTAAATCAACAACTGTGATAGTCTTGTGGTGCCACTGCATGTGTCATCTCACCTGGTCTCTTCCCTGATCTTGCTCAGCATGTTGCAAGCCGTGTAAACTGGTGCTACCTGTAGCTGCTGACATTCCCCTGGGTTCTGCCTGCAGAAGACCAAAAAGGTGTTTAGATAAGGGAGTACAAGAATGGGTGAATCATTTTCCATTTGTAACTATTTTTTTTTTGAGACACTTTCTGATGAAGCAGTGCTGGGTATATGGAATAGTGCTCTAGAGACTTCTGGAGCTCTGAAGGATTTCTGGGAATTAGTGCTGGGATAATGATGGAAGAGCTTAGGAATTACTTAGAGCTTTCTGCATATAGAAAAGATGTGTCTTGATTTCCTTCCATAAACTGCAAGCTTAATACTGCAAGCTGACAATCTTTTACATTACTTTTTATGAATTTCAGATGGAGTGTGGAGGAACTTAGCAGCATACATGGGGAATTTGCTTTCAGAAGTGAAGTTCTGCAGGACTTAATTCTGTTCTCACATTTGTGTAAGCCAAGTGCAAGCCATGACAGATTCATTCCCAGAGAGTGATATTGGTTTCTCATCAGATTTATTCTTTGGTCATACTTGTGTATTTCCAGTCTGTAAGACCATGGTGGAGGGGAATGTGGTGTTTGAAGAGATAACCTCCTTCTTGCTATATTCCTCTGGGGCAGGTTGCCATCTTTCAAGTGTCCCAGATTTTTGTCTACCATTTGAGCTCATAGTTAGCTTAGATTCATCTTTGGTGCAGATGCAGCTGGTCTAATCTGCAGCCCCTGCTACAGTTGCTAACATCTGGCAGGAGGACGGGGCTGAAGCTTGGGGTAACAGTCTTTTCAGCCACTCCAGCAGGGTTTGGCAGGGCTCATCTCTTAAGTGTTTTGTCTAAACTTTGGGCTTAGGCTTTATGAGGGCTGTTAGATGGGAGAAAAAAAATAAATTAATAGATTTGTATGAGGAAATTGACTATGAGTATTTCAGAGAATCATAGAATGTATTGGGTTGGAAGGGACCTCCGAAAGTCATCTAGTCCAACCCCTCTGCAATAAGGACTCTCTAACTAGGTCGGGTTTCTCAGAGCCTTGTCCAGCCTGGCCTTGAATGTCTCTAGGGAGAGGGTCTCCACCACCTCTCTGGACAACCCATTCCAGTGACCTATCACCTTCATGTTAAAGAACCTTTTCCTAATATCTAACATAAATATACCCTTTTCTAGCTTAAAGCCATTCCCCCTTGTCCTGTCACTCAAACCCTTGTGAGTATTTCCATCCTGGTCATACATTAGATGTTTGTACAAACTAATTCTTACCTCTGTAGCCTAGGCTTAATTCCAGGCAGGACAAATAATAACACTAAATGGATGATACTGTCAGCAAGTTGAGTTCCAGTAAAAGATAACTCAGGTCATGGAGTTCAATGGGGCAAGATGTGTAAAAAAAAATGGACTCATTTGTTGGTAGGATTGAGCGTTGTGAGGTATGACAGAGCTTGCTGTTCTCAGCCTTCACCTGGAGCTGTAACTGTTCATTAATGAGGGTGAGCTGTAAATTCACAGCTCAGCTACAATTACCTTTAACAATTATCCTTAACTAACACTGTGAATGTAATAACTAGTATATATATATATATATGTGTATATTTCCCCTTTCCCCTCCTCCACAGGTGTCCAATGTGGTTATTTACACCTGTGAAGAGTAAGTAAGAAAGTAGGTATAAAATGCTGCCATTCTGGTTTGGCAGTGTTTAACAGCCTTGTAATGAATGTTCAAATTTTCAGGTGGAAGATTAGGTCCTCTTTCAAATTTATTTATTTATTTTTTACATTTAAAAAAAATCTTCAGTCTTCTATCCTTTTTTGCTATCCTGAATAGAATAACTCGGGTGATCACACAAAGTGATGCTTCAGTGGGGAATTTCTTAAGAGGGATTAATTTAAAAGTGATTTAGGAAATCTCATGATTTCATCAAACACTCCATGCAAACACTGTGAAGAGAAGTAGCATGTACAGATACTCCTTGGGGAATAGGACAGATCATTTGAACTGTATTTTCATTAGGAAAATGTACTCCTTTATTGATTCTAATGGTCTCATGAAACCTTTCTGCATTCAGCCTTGCCAGGATTATCAGTGGGATTTTTGTCAGAGTAAGGATCATAGCACTGGACTGATACATGTTCATGAACCTCTTTCTCATTAGTTTGCCAATTGCTGTTTATTTAAAAATTTGTCCTAATTTTAAATGTGAGAGCTTCTGTATGTTGGAATGAAGTTGAGAAGGTTGCCTTTACTAAGGGAGAAAAAAAATCCATTAATGTTTTTCTTTTTAGGGAGTGTTTTCATTCTGTTCATAAGAAAAGTGTTCTCTGGAGTGAGGGTTAAATGCATTCTTGACACTTGATTCTGTACCCTTCCTGCTGACTCACCATTTTGTTGGCACTCAGCCATCGTACAGTTGTGGAGTGTTTACCAAGTGCTTGAATTGCAAATGGAGTGCTGTTGGATTTTCTCATACTTGAAACAGTTGGGAAAAGTTACAACCTTTCAAATCAGCTACATCACAGCCTGCTTCTTTAAAGTACAGTTTAATCTTTCAATAGTTTTTTTTTTTTGAAAATGGATTTATTTCAGAAACATCATTTAGAGGACAGTGTCTGTGTTCCAACTAGTTAACAGCTATGCGTGAAAGATGGATACTACCAGACCTAGTGTTTTGGGATATTCCCTTCCAACTGGCATCTCATTAGCATTCAGGTAAATAAGTTAGCTTTATCTTGTTACATGTAATTACATGGAAAACATAACATCCTGCTTTACTAGTCTGACTAAGGAAGGCACAGCATGGTGCTGGAGGTGGCATAGCTATTATCATCACCTTGTCCATTGCTTTTTTCTGTTGCACCTAGTGACTGGCGTCAGAAACTTGCGGGTTGCTTTATAGCTAATAGATTGCATTGCTTCAGATGTCATTCCAGGGAGCAGTCCTGTGCAAAGGAGTGATGAAAAGTCATTATGGCAGAAAAACCTACAGAGGGCTGGACCACTGATATTATTAAGGCTTGCTTTCAGAAATAAAGGGAGGATCAGGGTCAAGCAATTGTCAACTCCAAACCCTGCACTCCAAGCAGTGGGCATGCTGCTGCTGATCAGCAAAGCCAAGCTCACCCGACCTTTACCCCTGAACAGCAGGAAAGCCCTTGGCAGCTCAGCTGGCAGTGGGCTTTGAGTTGTTGCTCATTATGAGCCTAATGGGCAAAAAGTGGACTTGGAGGGAATTGTTCTTAGGAGTCTGAGTCCCTAACAAACAACTTGCTGCAGCTGCATACAAAATAAACAAGTGAGAGGCAGAAATAATGCAGATCTTGAATAACTAGGCTTGGGAAGAGTTTTTTTTTGTGAATGCCTTTATCCATTTAATGAACCTCTTGTAGAAAGGGAATACCCTGGAGCCTGGAAGGCAGCTTATGGAATCACTAACTGGCAGGCTAGAAGGACAGCACTGTGAAATTGCTGGTGTTTTTGGAGCAATACAAGTTGTAGCACTTCTTTACAGACACATCAGAAACACATTTCTGGATGACTGTGAATAACTTACTTCTAGATGATAGTAATTAACTTAATTCTAACAAGTTAAGAGTGCTGCTTAGTGTTTAAATCATTTTTCATTATAGAAACTCTAAGGGTAGATGCAGCTTTTTATCTAACATCTTAGAAGGAAGTGGCAGTTCAACAGCCCCTTTTTCAAACATGTCTTTTTGTTCCAAAGAGCATTTTCACTTTCTTCCTTATAGTTGTTCATCAATATATATGTCTATGTCTAGTGTATGTTTCACAGATGTTACATAGTCATCCAAAACCTAAGTTGATCAGATTGACTGAAGGATTGAAGAAGGTTTAAACATCTCTACTAACAAGAGTCACTGACAAAATTGAAAATGTTAAATTTTATTCAACTGTTAGTAGACACTGCTGTTAAGTCTTGTACTAAGGATACGGAAACCAGCCTCCTGGGCTAATTCTTTCTTTCTGATTGGTGCCACATTATTTTTAGAAGAAGAAGCTACAGGTTGTTCTCTGTGCTGTGACACTGAAGGAGTTTGCTGTGGTATCTGTGAAACAGTGGGCTAGAAGCAACTGAAGTCAGTAGGAGAATCTTCATTGATGGTGGTGGCAGTGATGTTGACATTGATCCAATGAGTTTGTTCAAGTGACACCCGTCCCAGAAAGTGACAGAGCAAAGGTGATACATGATTTTAAAGTTACCAATTGTTAAATTGCTTCCTTTTTCCAAAATGAAAACTTCATTCTCTCTCCCATAGTATTTTTGGGAGTTCCAGGTGAAAATTACTGTGTCAAGCCAGATGAACTTAATAATTAGAATACAACAAAGTTTTTAGAACTTCTATTTTTATTATACATCTACAATAAGTTAATTTTGTAAAACCAAGGAAAGATTATAAATTAAAGCAAAGTGGTACTAGCACAATTCGAATGGTTTGAATTCAAGAGTGGGCTGTTAACCTGGCTTTTTCAGTAATTTGAAACTCCATTCTAGGATTGTAGATTCATTTTGAAGATGTCAGATACCAAACTCACAAAAAGATGTGTCATGTTTTGTTAAATTTTATACTCTTCTGAGGGAGTTTTTTGAAAAATAAGGCACCAGAGAGAGGTGAATTCCTGAAGTTGATGGGTCCAGTGTTTTACCTTCTGACTTTTTTTCTCCTCAACCAAACTGGCCCCTAGTCCAGCTTCTGAGTCTTGATTTGCTTTGAACTCCCACAATCTTCAAAATGGTTTTCTTCTGGTCTTCTCATGTGCTTTCATTTTCTGTTCATTTGTTTCAGAACCTCTCCCTTTTCTTTCCTGTGCTGTTTCTGTTATTGAAACCTCAAAATGAGAAATGGCATACCTTAGTTTATGTAAAGCTTTCACCCATTAGAGTACTTTTTATATTTTAAGTGGAATTGATACCTATTTTATACATTAAATTAATAGAACTAGTCTTTTGTCTAATTTGTAGACCTTCTTTGTATCTAATGAGTTCATCTTTTATCTAGTTCATATATTAATTTACAGTAACAAGGACTAACATTTATCTTGCTTTAAAAAGCCTTGACTTGACAAAAGTTGTTGGGTTTTTTTTTATTTTAAAGAATTTTTGCTTAAAAAAAAAGTTATTTAAAATAAAATTAATGTGCTGGCATTCTATGTTAGGACCAAAAATTATCAATAAAACCATTAGACAAGAAAGGTGCCATACTCTATCAGGTGCATATTGCTTACAGTTCAGTGCAAGCTATGGTAAGTTAATTCCTCACAAGAGTAACTGTAATAAATTATTGGATTTGTTGATGGTGAAGCAACACCAAATTGCTTGATCCTGTGCTCTAAATAGCTGACCACGTTTTTTTACTAACAGTGTCTGTCAATGTAAATCTAAACAATATAACTGCTAGAACATAATTATTGCCCTTTGAGTCAAGTGTAGGTCATTTTTTCAGACCTTGTTGTATAGGTGGCTTGGGTAACCTGGCTCCATGTAAAAATTTGCTTCCTTTTTTGTTCCAGGCAGAGGTAATTTGCATTTACTCTGCTAAGCATGGGGGACAGCTGAATGAAACATTCGTGGATGCTATGGTCAAACAATTACCTTGTGTACCAGAGACCCCTGGGAAAGAATCCCATCTCTAGGACCACAGTGCAGCCCAGCCTCATCCTGAACCAAGGGGGTTCTGGGCTGAATCTTGGCCTCCCTGGCAAATACCACTTCAAAATCTAATTCCTGCATGTGGAGCTGAAATACTCTATGCAGTAGTCTGTTCTGGGCAGATATACTTTAGGTGACGTGCACATATCAAGTAGTGCAAGTGCTAATGGTGGAGAAGGTGTCCTAGAAGTGTATTTATAAACAGTTCCTGGCAGTTTTTGTTTTATTTGATCATGAAATGATAAATGAAATGGATCATGATTAATGATTTCAGAGTTCCTACTGAAGTGTCTTTTAGTGCCCTTGTTTTTGCTATTTGAAAAAATACCCCAAACTAAAACAACCCCAAAATCTTTTACTTTCTCTTTGAAAAAGCTTGCTCTGTGCCTGCTTTCATTTCAAAGACAGGAGTCCACAAATAACTTTATCATATATAATACAAAGGTCTGTAGCTACTATCATCACATTCATTCTTATTATGTAAGACTGACAATCACTGCATTGAAATGAAGTTTCAATGTTTTTATTCAAAGCAGCTTCTCACAATGTATAAATACTGCATATTAACACACATGAAAAATACAACTTCTAAGGCACCCAGAAATGTGTCCATACACTAGTTACAGGACCATCAACAAATAAATTGTGTACAATTTGATCTAGACAGTCAATATTTGATATATCAGAAGATACAAGTCCCTCAGTACTGTACCAGTTTCAGAAAATATTTACAACACTGTGATATAGGGGTGCCTGTACCCTTATAATATTAATAATATGTACTCATCGTTACAAATATTAGAAACTGTTTTAGTCTGTTCCATGGCGTTCTGACAAAATAACTTAAGGGCCTAATTTTCAAAGTTCTACAATTAATTATTTGTGCAAGTTCTGAAAATAAATTTACATTGACACAATTTGTGAATTTTTGGTTCTTTGCTTCATCTCAGAGGTTTGGTAATAAGCCTTACCAATAGACATGCCATCCTAGCTGAACCTCACTCCTTTCCCAGTATGTCTGTGGATACACCTTTTCCCCTTAGCTTGGCATGGATGAGAATGCAGTGTTTGTAGCAGAAAGAGACTATTTGATCTTCAGTACAAATGTCAACCTAGTTCACTGGCGAAGGAACTAATGCTTTGTTAGAATAATGCAATTCTTTGGTCCTTGGTTTTTATGGAAGGCATAATAATTTTTAGTCACTAAAAATTGAAATCCTGTCTGTGAGTAAGCAAGCTAGTGAATGACTTTCAGTGTAGTATTTAAAGTAGCAGTAAAGAGATTTAATATGGCTTAAAACATACGGTTAATTGGGCAGACACAGATAACACATCTAGGATACCGCGTACCCAAATGTACTATGGTTAAGATTGTCTATAAGTCTCTTATGTAAACTTCTTTAGCGTCCCCTAAAGAGCGCTGGCTTTAGCCAGATTTGACTTTTATAGACCCAGCCACACAAAGCCTGAGATTAAACTACTGTGGTTGGGAGCACAAATGCACAGTTTATATATAACAAAGCCCATGCTGACAAGTCTACCTATGTTGTTCAAAAGAAACAACCCGTATTATCCTTTTCACAAGAAAAACTTAAGGCCCTGTACTCTGTTTTACTAACTTTCTTACAGCAATTATTTGGGGAAGTCCTTAGTACTACATAAGTAATTATGTAGCTTTAAAGATTTCTTGTACCTAATGGTAAGGCTTATTCACAAATGCAATACATTTATAAATTACATTTAAAACTGTAAAGGCTGGCAAAATAATAATAATAAAAAAAACCCAAACAAAACAAAGTAAACCCCAACCAAAATTGTCTGTTCATCCCTAACATTAAAAGAGCGTTTTATTCTAATGAAAAACTATTGGCACAAAATCATTATACAGATTAAAATAACAGTTAATAGTAGTGAAAAAGATTGCCTAAAACGCATACCCTAACCTACCACAGAAATATAAAAGTTTATATTCTGAAAATATATACTGTATTAAAGTTTGTAAGCTTATTCATTTAAACAGAAATGTACTGAAATAGTAAACTAAGCAACACTTATCTACAGCAAAAATATACATGCAGGACAACACAAAATAAATTGCTTACCTTTAATATCTACAAATGCAAAACTGTAGATTTTTAAAGATTGTACAAAACAATTTACACAAGAATAAAATAACATACTTAACAACAAATTGCATTTATAATTTTAAATACTGTGAATATTAGTAAAGGTACCCAGACTAATATGTACAGTACATCTAGATATCTGAATACCTAGTAAGGACAGAAACACAAGAGAAAATCGATTCTGATATTTAAATACTGGAAAAGAAGCTTTTGACATTGTTATTACTCTTTTTTTGAAGGGAAAATAGATTCCATGAAAACTAGATTGTAATTGTATAGATATGAATAATTAAAAATGTTAACTATGGTTAGCGCTTGCTTTAATGGAAAAATAATTATAGAAAATGTATTTCAACCATTTCTTTGTCATAAAAAATGCTAAGATACAGGTATCTGAAAATTCAGATGAAATGATTCAGTTTAAAGGTCTAACAACTTACGACTCTTCTCCGCTTGCAAATCTCCTCTGGAAAGCACATCTCACATTGCTGACAGCTCCTTGCTGTGTAGCTACAAAACCCAAGCACGGTATTGAAATCAACTTTCTAAACTAGGAGTTATGGCTCTCTGCATGGGAATCGGGGAATAAAGGAACTGAGGAATCATGGTACTTTCCATTGCTTTTTTTTTTTTTAATTAATTTTTCTTTTCTTCTGAAATCATACGCTGGAGGCCTGGTTGTGCAAAGATGTGTGCATGTGAGTGGTTTTGACGTGAGCCATCTCCCCCATTTCAGTGGGGCTGCAGCAGCCTCCCTCCAGCCCTGTGCCATTGCTGGCAGCTTGTGGAAATCAGCAAGTATTAGTAGAAAACAAGTGGTGCGTCGATCACTTCAAGTAGTTATTGAAAGAGTTCTGTTTCAGACTTTAAAAAATAAGTTACTTGTTTTGGTAAGTTTTTCGAAAACATTTTAAACAGGCAACTAGAAGCCACATTTTGTCTTTTTCATGGAGAATTTCCATAAGACCTTCTGCCTTTAGGTTAACGATTTCCTTAAAATTCAGTGGTACAATTAGGCCGTATACAGAGCATTTATAATTATTTGTGGAAAAAGAAATGCTGTATTAATGTGCTGAAGGCTACTGTTTACTGTAATCATCTGTTTGTTAAAGACTGGCAGGGAGAAAACCTACAGCCTCATAACAAGTCACTGAGCTCAAGGATGGGAGAGCAAGTGCACAAATTACACAGCAAACAAATGTGTAAAGCTTCTGCTTCAAGAGGTTTTAATTTGGGCATACTAAAATGTCAGGTGAAGTCACAGAGCATGCTTCTGTTATTTCCATATTAATTGCCTTACTAGCAAGAAAGAACTGAGAGATCCAGTGTTCAGAAGTCAGTCAGTGTCACTGAAAAGTACTAGGATCACATTCTAAAATAGCAGACTGGGGGTTTGTCATTTACTGGGGACTGCTTTTATGGATAGCCATACGTTCTTGTAACAGATGGTGGGGTAGCCAGATGTGGAGAGCTGGGAAAAGCAAAACAAAACCTCTCCCTCCACTTAGTTCAATACCTAGCACCTTGTATAAACTGTTGGCCCACACCCAAAGGCCTCCAGAGCAGAAATTATCTCACACATGAGGAATCAGGCAACTAGACTAAGGCTCATGAGGATTTGCTTTTAGAATTCAGACCAAAAGGGGATGTTTAAACCTGAAAAACAGTACAATGCCAGGTAATGGCACCACTCACCCTGTTCCTGGTGTCCGGCTAACAGGAATATAGTAAACTTCAGCATCTTGTGGGCAAGCCCTTCAATGCTCCTCAAGAAGGCAGAAAGTGAAGAGAGACTTAAGGGGGACTCAATGTTTTGGAATCCACTTTTTCCCCTTAGACCTGACAAATGAATCTACTTCATAATTCATACATTTTTTTGCACAGTTTTACACATAGAGGAGCGTGCACGTGGCTGTTGCTTTTACTGTCTTCAGCATTCTGTGTGTTTTCTATATATTCTTTATTCTTCTGCATAATTTGCTGCTAAAAATGTGTTTGCATTCTCATGTGATGCCATTAATTCAGTGAAGGGAAGTATGAATAGGATCTGTGATCAATAAACAGCTGAACAAGAACACGAAATAAATAAATTAAATAAATTCAACAAAGAAAAAAAATCCTAGTATTTTTTGTAAAACTAACTTTACATATTATACATATAAATTATCAGATTTTTCCATTACACTGTTAGAACTTAGAAAAAAATAATTAAAATATTTCTAAAGTATGGTGTTTGGGTCTACAAAATATTGTGCCGACCCAGTTTTTAGATTGAGCCCTCTGTGTCAGCCCAGACATGGTGCAACAGCAAGAATAAGTTAAGAAGGACAGACAAAATAAATCATTACAGATGGTGTGCCTTACTGGGCCTCAGCGGTGCTCCTCAGCACATGGAATGTTTACTTTTATCTGGATGAGCAATGTGAAAGATGCAGCCCTCAGTAGAGATTATGTGCACGGAACAAGCCTGCCTACGTCTCGCTTACACAAAATCAAACCAGCTACAAGCAGCTCTGTAGCTCACAAGGAAATCGACACAACCATATGTATTAGGAGACACTGTCACAAATTCCTCAGTGATGCATTGCCTCTGCTTTTCATACACAGGTAACGTTTGACTCTGTTCACAAGTAGAGCAATTTCTCTTTCAGTTAGGCCAAGACGTCAGACTTCGTAAATTTTGTCTTGCAAGTAGCTGAATAATGAATCCAGTCCTTTGGAAGAACTCCATAGCTGTTTTAACATCTGACACTCTTTCTCATTCACATCTTCAAGTCCGGATTTCAGGAAGCTCCGCACGAGACATTTTGATTCTTCCAATACCTAAAGCCAAAATATCACTCAGTATTTTATTTTGAAGCTGAAAAAAATATTACGGATAATGTCATGAACAGCATTTTTACACAACTGCCTTTGTTTTACAACCTAAGTGACTCCTTTGGGCAGTGAAATGAGGTTTGATTTACAGCCATAACTCCACTTGCTGATAGTCAGCATCTTTAAGAATTAAGGACTTCTGAAGTTTATGTGTTACTGCCAACATTTTAAAAAGGAATGAGGGATTCTGAAGTACTTTAGTTTATTAAAGGTGTGCCATGGAGCACCAGAAGGTTCCCCCTGTTGAAAACGTGATCCCTTGAAATGAAAATGTGGGAGGCAAGATATATTGACTACGTGCTTTCTGGAAGGTATTCTTTAAGGTTATAGAGGCTGGAAACCCAAAAGTGGATGTCCATCATCTTTAGGAATTTCCCCTCATGCATCATTTCCTTATCAAAGAAGACATTAATAAGAAGGGCCTTTACCTAAGTTTCTTTACTTAAATTTTAATATAATGGTAAGAAAACAAGCTCCCTCTGACTGTGTTCTGGAGTTAGATTTGCTTAGTGTATACAAGTGGTCCTAACAAGTCACCTAAGATTTCTGCAATGGAAAGCCCGATTTCAAGCCCTTAGTAATTGCTGCAAGTTCTTAAAGGCATGAACAGTAGGGTCCGTGGTTGCTCCCATAGTTCAGCTTGTTTTTCCCAGATCCATTTTTAAACACATTGAGTTTGCATCCTTTAAAATTCTTTTTGAAATATGTAACACTAGTATACTAGGAACCCAGCTAGTCAAACAAAACTGTTAATACTTCATACGTGACTGATTTTTTGAGGGCAGAAGATTTAGCAGAAACTAATACAGTGTTCATGGCAGGGGAGACACATAGTGTCCACTCAGCTTTGTCAAGCTACATGTTAAGCTCAGTACCTATCTGGTTTAGGTTACAACAGTGCTATTCCAAACTAGTATTTCTCTTTATCTCAAGTATATGGAGGTAACTGCAAATCACAGGGTCTGTGTATTTGTTTTTGGACTGTTTGTGAATGAGTATCCACAGTGAACTTGGATGAGCTCATCATATTCATTGTTTTTGTGACTTCAGCCTGATTTGCATTTAGAATCTCAGAGAGTGAATCTTGCCTTTGACAGTCTCAACTCTCATCTTTGTCCACAAGTTAGCACAGTGTTTCTAAAGGTCTCAAGAGAAGATTTCATTGATAGCCAATGACAGCAGAGGAAGAATTCACAGTAAGGCCCAGAGATTTTCCCAGCTCATCTAATACATGTTCTATCAGCACGATCAAATAAGCTTATGCTACATTTCCAGAGAGTTTCATTCTGAATGTCTTTTGTGAGATCTAATCTACAGTTCATTTAATTAAAAATCTCCCATGTCTCTGCCTTCTCTTTTACAACGGATCTCTTAAATGAAACCGGGGGATGCTAAGACAGTTTCAGGCACTGGAAGTACAGCAAGAAACTGCAATAATTTGCACTTTAGTCAGTGTAGTTTTCTTGCAGCCAGTATAACTTCTTGACTGCATGTTTTTTAAACAAGGTTGTACCCAGAATAGGAGTGTATCTGCCTGAAGGAAAAAAAACCTTAGGAAGTAAAAACAAGAAAGGATTTTCTTTCAACTTTTATGTACGCAAAATTAAAGTTATAATACACTGCAACCAGACTGTGTTCAAATCCCTCCATGCCGGGATCTCCCCTCTCCTACAAAGCAGAGGTTAGCTGGCACTATCCTATCCTTCTGGTGCACTGTGTGCACATTTTGCAGAATCAGGAACTATGCAGGTGCAGAAAGAAGGCAGACTCAGCTGAAATACAGCAGGCCAGGACAACATGAAAGGCAAATACATTTTTTTACTGGCCATACAGAGATTTCCCAGCACAGTTTCAGACTCTTCCACCTTCATTAAGGAAACCTAAGTTAAAACCCTCTTCCAAAATCAGGAGCAAGGAGTCTCCACCTGTATTGAAGAAGTGTAAAGATAGGGAAAGGAAATAACCCTGCCCCTGAAAAAATGAGAAAGTCCACAAGATCACTGATCTTTGTTGTTAGCCTTCTTTCATAGGTATAGTTGTGAAAACTGAGGACCCACCATGTGCTGAGCCTTGGGAGCACACCTCTGTGAAATGTAATGGAACCAAAGGAGTTTGATTTCTTACCACGGCACTGCAGGATGCCATCTCTTTCACTCGTAGCATCACTTCTTGGCTAAATGTTGTTGGCCAAAATACTTGTGACACTAGTCCTCTGCTGCAGGCCTCTTGTGCTGTCAGCTTTCTCCCACAGAACAACATTTCATTTGCCTGTGAAACCAAAAGTCTACTTGTGATCTTGGGTTGTAATTCCCTTAAAAATATGTCCATACTTCCCTGCTATTTTCAAGATTACATTTACAAATGGTCTCCTGCATCTTTCCATATTGCAAAAGCCTTTAAAAGAAGTTTCAGTAGCTATTTACGGATTGTGCAGGTGGCCAGAGCACAGCACAGATTTCATTTAAGAGAAACATGCTGGCACATACATTGGATCAATCTGTATTGCTGATTTTACAAGAGTAATTGTCAGGGATACTGTGCCAAGAGTCATGGAACCTAGGATGAAATACTCTGTGGGGCAAATTTTGCTTTGCTACACTGGCAAAAGCTCAGCGACCTTACTGGAAATATTATGGATTGTCTTTAGGGAGCAGAGAGCAGTATCTTGGTGTTGCTGCACAATCCTGACACACAATACTCTGCAATGTTATTCTGCTAATGTATTTCTTCTCTTTTCTACTATGGTCTTGTCAATCTTTGCTTTTTTTGACCTGTGTTCAATCATTCTTGTGTACAGCATGTGTAATATATTGAACTATGAGGTCATTTTGTGGTAAGAAATTGGTAGAGATTAGATGGACATTCCACAGACTGCATTTCCATTCATAACTATTAAGGGAAAGAATTGTCTTCTGTTTTACTTTTTAAAGAGAGAGAGAAAGAAGAGAATGAATTTAAGAAAGGTTCTTCAGCAATTTGAGGTAGAAAACCTTACCAGCGCAACACCCAGAATTTGTGGGAATGTGTATGATGAGCAGCCAGCTGGAGTGAGTCGGATTGTTGCATAAGGGGTCTGGAACCAGGCCTTCTCACTTGCCCAAACGATATCACAGAGTGGTAAAATAGAGGCTCCTAACCCGAGAGCAGGGCCGTTGATAGCAACCACAATTGGCTTCTTAAATTGAATAAAAGCTTTTACAAAATCCCTAAAATAAAAAATAAAAGAAGGTCCTTGAATAGAGAAGTAACAATTAGATAAATACTCAATCTTAAAGTACTTAATCTGAAAACAAATCAGAACCACAGATTAACACAATAAATGCCATGGCCCAGTTTTGTGAGGTTAGAATTGCAAGATACTTTCTAGTTTGCTCATGGAAAATTTTGTTCATGTTTAGGTATTTAATCTTTCTGAGCAGCTGGAATATTTAGTACTTCTGTGTATGTTGTATATGAACTGTAATTGGAGTGCACTGACTGTTGTACTTTTTTCAGAATGGTTTAGTTGGTTTTACTTCTGGACCAGTAACTCTTGAGTTTGTGTACACAGAGCTTCTCAGTATGCTCCACAATGGCTAGTCTGGATTCTGACAATCTGGTTTTGCTAACTTGATGATATTATAGTGTGAAAGCCAGAAAACTCAGAGGCGGATTGTTTTAACATGTATTCTTTTCAAAAAGTTCTCTTAAGATCAAAGAGTTGTCCAAGGTTACTGCAAGTCCCATCAAAGGGCTGGGAGATAGTAAATATTCATGGCACATGAGTGGAAAGAACAAGACCCACAAAGGGGAAAGAGGGAAATGTTTGAACAGGGGAAGAATTAGGCGAGTGATCCGTAGGGTCTTAATTGCAAATGTCCCTGGCAAAGTCATAACAAAGTAGGTGCCCTTGCCTGTCTACAACAGTAAATGTGAAGTGATGGGAAACAACGGGGAAGTAAATGTGATCACAGATTCATCTGGATGAATAAACGAGAACATGGTAAATTCTGTGCAACGAGGAGATATTTTAAATAAGTTACCTACCAGTGACTGTGAAAAGACATCTGCTGAAGGGAACAGCCTATACACCAACTAGGAAAAAGCATGAGTGCAATTGTGGGCCAATTATGTGCTCCAGTAGCTCCGTGCACAGCAGGTATATGGAGGCAAACAAGATGCTCGATTACTTTAGAAAAGAGACATGGATAGATCAAATTCAAAACAAAAGAGGAGATACTCTTCCTGCCCTGGGTACTTCTTAGATCAGGAGTGCATCTTTGCTGACAGATTTTAGAAAGAAACATTTTGTCAAACGTGCTCTTTGATGAATTGCATCTTTCCCACTGAGGTCAAGGAGACCTAGACTTCTGTGCCTGAGGACGGGAGGTGCCTCGAGGGTTACAGATTTGGCAAAGAAATGGAAACAACACAATGGATACAGCATTAAACGCCCAATTAATGAATTCTGTTTTTCAGGCTATCTAGTGAAGAGTTGATTTCTGACCATGAGAAAGTAAGACTATTGGGAACTGATGCAGCTCTGTTCACATGGTGAATAATAAAACAGAAGATCAGCAGAAATACCAAGAGAGTGAAATAAGGAACATCCCATTTTTATCTAGAGGATATCAAGGTTAAGAAGAGTTGTGGTTCATTTTTCCTTGCAGAAGCAGTGCTGTTCCCTTATCTTGTTATTTCTTAATTTTGTTTTGTTTTGTTTGTTTGTTTGTTTTTTAATATCTGAGTAATGACTAAATCACTGCACCTGATTAATGGCAGAATTTTGAGAACCCAGGTGGTTAAGCAAGTAAGCCTTCCAAGTAGGACTACAGATGGGAACAGGGATGTTACAAATGACAGATAAAAAGAACAAATTATGGATAAATGGTGGTAGCAGATCTGAGGACTATGTGGAGGCTGAAGAAAACAGCCTAGTAGAGAAAAGCAGGAAGCATGTGGTGATACATGGGACTGGAAGTGAATAAGGAAAAGCAATTAGGGACCGGAGAGGAAACGGTGGGATGATGGAGAGGAAGAACAAAGGAGAACACATTAATGGAGGGGAGGGGTTGAAGGAAATTTGAAATCTTCATATGAGTGAGCAAGGAAGGGAGGACATGCAGATGAGAACAGAGTGGAACAGAACACAGAGAAGACACAATGAGACTCTGCCACAAAGGAAGGATGGGAAGCACAGAGGATGGTACAATGGATGAGTAAGGAACATGGCACCTGTAGGATGGAAACTTTAGGGCTCATAAGTATGTCAAATGCTATAAAGAAATTGAGCAAATAAAGTCGACCTTCTTTATTTTCTTCTGAGCACACCCAGAATTTTATGTATCAGGTGACATGACAATGCCCAACTGATGATGTGACACTGATGATGGGAATACTTTCCAGGGAGTTGTTTGATTGCAGGGCTCTGTAGGCCACATACGCACAGCTGCAGTGCAGTCTGTCTGTCTGCCTCTTCCCTGCTTCAGAAGCACAATGCCAGACACATGCCTGGATGATGGATCTGTGTCTAGTACCTGGAGAGAAGTTACAGTGCCACACATCCATGAGCTGCAAGTCCCAAAGATAGTGGATGAAGATGGGGGCCAAACAAATAAATAATTTATTTGAGATGAGAGTTGATGAGTCTTTAAAGTTCAGTTTTAACTGGTGGTCAATATAGGTAGAAACACATAGTAATCAAGATTTTAATTTCATTTTGATACAAGTCTAATGTGATGTAAAGCAGTGGGGGCAGAGATTCATTAATGTGTTTTAGGACACTGAAAGCGCAAAGTGTACATTTTCTTTTCCCCTTATTACAGTATATTTTCCATGAGTTGAGTCCTTTGTTCACAGAAAGCACGGAGTGCTAAATGGAAAATGTAGTGTATTGTTTCCAGAAGTACAATAAAAATCCATTTCCAGTGGGCCTGGAGCTGACATTCTTGACAAGGAGCAGTACATTGTAACAGAACTGCAAGTGTCCTAGGAGTCTAGGGAGGGAAAAACTGAGAGTCACAGTCTGACTTATTTAAAAGTTGCATTGGTAAGTATACCTGTATACTAAATGTGTGTGGATAAACATATAAATATCTATCAATACCTATCTACACAATATTTACATGAATTATATTAAATTTATGTCTTTTAATGGAGTGTGAGCGTGCCTGTGTTTTCAAACAAGAAGAGTAATTTTCTTCCAAGTGTTTTTTTTTTTGTGTTTTGTTTTTTGTTTGTGGGGTTTTGTGTTCTGTTGTTGTTATTGTTTTGGTTTTGGTTCCACATTAGTAACAATCCTTCACATTAAAGAAATAAAAAAATTAGGACGTGTCCTTCAAAGGTTTTATATTTTTTTACTATCACTACATGATATTCAAGCATAGCTATTGTCAGAATTTATTATATTTAAGAAGTACACTTTTAATTATTTCAAAATAATTAATACTTTGAGAATTAAAAAAGTATTAAAGTGAGAATCCAAACTGACATGGAGTAATTGTAAACAAGATAATTGGTAGTCAATACATGTACTGTGATAACTAAACCTGATCTTATCTTACACTAATATATCAAAAATATAAATCTGTTGTAGGACAACTTCTTTAATATTCCTTCACAGAATTGTGGCACAAAGTTTCAAAGCTCTCAGAAGAATAATTTTTGTTTGTAGGAAGTGGGGGGAAAAAAAGGACCAACCCTTCTCCTGGTACAGACTGGTGAAATACCACTGGCTGTAGTGGAGTAATGTTGCTTTACACTGGAAGATCTGCCAAATATGTATAAGGTGGATAACAGAAACATTTGGTGATGTGCTGAGTGGTTTGTGGACTGCATGTCATAAACCCTGGATTTCTATTAAGGTAATGTGATATATATAAGGAAAGTCACATTTTAGTTATGAAAATAAAACTACATTTACATATATATAAGTAATTTAAGTTTAAGAAAAAGAGTGGAGACCCTTCTAGTAGGCTCTGAAATAGAGTGGCAGATTGTTACTGCAACAGAATATGGGTAAGCCATGGATCCCCATTTTCTACTGAAATTCATTAAAACGATGAACATTAAACCAAGTAAAATATCTGCCTTTCAGGAACCACTTTAAAACATGAAGTAATAGCTGGTTTGGAAAAACAATGACAAAGTTCTATTTGAATTTGCAGGATTTTAAATATTAAATACAGAGAAGTGGAATACAATAAATCCCTATGGATATTAACATTGGAATAAATGTGCTTTTTTTCTAATATGGAAAGGTCCAAGGTTCCTTTTACTAAGCAAATTTGTAGACTATAATTAGAATGCAATCAACACTTAAATATACAACATTTTTGGACCTGATAAATATCTTTATAATCACACACTGCATTTCATAATTTAGAGATCATAGGTAAGCTTGGGTCACCTTATAGCTTCTGCAATCCTAGTGCTTTCCTTTCTTCTGTCATTGGATAACCTGCCAATTAAATATGAGTAATCTAGGCCACTACAGAATACACTTCCCACTGCGCTGAGAAGTAAGAGTTTACTGTCATCAGCTGATGCATTGCACAATGCTCTCCGAACTTCCTTCATGATCTGTGGATAAAGAAAAGTAAACAATTCGACATGCATGCCGTTGCAATATCATTGCCCTAGCTACACAAACCTTACTGATTTTGAGAGACATTTTGGGCACTGTTAATACTTACAGCAATTATATATATATTAATATAATTTTAATATACTTAGAAGGATAACACTGAGAGTTTTATATTTGGAAGTGCTTTGTAGATGCTTCTGGATTCAGAGCTTTAAGAACTTATCTGGTTTTGGTTAATCCATGGGAAATTCTAGCTATCTTATGCTATTTGTTTGTAATTTAATAGATTCAAGTATCAAGTTTTTATTTTCATTGTGTACATTCAGTGTACATCACTGTATCCTCAACAACACAGTTACCAAACCAGTAGCCTGTTAATCTCAACAGGTTGTCAGTAAAATCTGTAAGCCCCAGTTGTACAGTTTTTCAACTACTTTGTTTTATGACTTGAAGGTAGGACAAGAGAACATCATATACACCACCAGGACAAACACATTATCCACTGACTGTTCTCTGGTCAGTGATGTTGTCGAAGTCTAGAAAAGTTAGAGCAAAAGAGCCACTAGGCAGCCTTTTATGAAGAAGCCTGTGGTTTGTGAACCCAAGCAGTGCACTGCTACCTGCCTGCTTTCCATTGCTGTTGGCATAAAAATGGTATTTACTAGCTGCTGAGAGCGGGACAGGAGAAAGCAGGTGGTGAACTTTTAGATGCTTCACTTCACAAGTGCACTTCAGAACGTTTGTATATGACAGTGGAAGTGAAGTAATTAAAGGCAGCAGAATTTGGAAATGTATTTGAAATTCTTGTGCAGGTACAGAAATATCAATCAAGTGATTTTACTAGTGCTGTTTATTCTCAGAGCCTTAGAGGCCATCTCAGCCCTCAGCTGGTAAAAACATAGCAAACTTAAGACATTTTGTGAAAAACCCTAAGACCTCTGTTCAAAGTTAAAAGCAAAATTTAGAAGGTGGTAGGTGTTAGAATTAAAAGGGATAGAATGTTAGAATTAGAAAAGATATGTATTTTATTTTCCTAGTTCCGTAACAATGATTGTCCTCTAAGTTTATTTTAAATGTTCTGAAAATATGCTCTTTCTTAGGGAGGATATATAAATAATATCAGTGAATACCAGTGAAACATCTTTATGTACAATGAGGAGTGTTGCTTTGAATAGGATGCCATGGTAGGAGACTCTGTTCAGCAAGTTTCTTTACCATTAATATGTATTAGACCAGGCCTAATGCTTCACTTAACAGTATTGAAATTAAGATACATAATAAAATTATCAATTTCTCAAAAGTTACTTTTTTTTTTTTAATCTTGTCAATAAGATAAGATGTTTAGTTCTTTAAGAGGACATGTTATATTGCAAAAAAACCACTAAATTTTAAAAAACTTTATTAAACTTCTAAGAGCTTTATTTTCATGCCTTTCACTGGTTACTGGCATTAGGTGCCCTTTGCTTTCTATGTATTTTCAATATATTATGGGGAATTTATCACTGTAATTACACAAACTATCTTGCACAGAAGCCTCTTGTTCATACAAAGAGAAATACTAATTCGAAGGTTAACTTCTCTGACTCTCTAAGGATTCACTGTTGATATTCTTAAAGGTACGTAATCTGTAAATATTACAGTCAACCAAAGTTTAAAGCCATTCAGTTGTTCTTAGAACCTCTCCACACTTGTACCTTTTCACATAAACACACCTTTGTTCCTTACTGACTCTTTATGCAGATTCTTGAGTCCTTTCTGTTTGAGAAATGAAGGACCAAGGAACCCGTATGGCTGGCTTCAGGCCCAAGTACTGGCCAAAAAGACAACTTGTCCTTGTATGACAGCAAAAATACAGAGAACAGTCAACTTTTATCTGCCTTTTTTTTTTTTTTTTTTTTTTTAAAGTCAGGAGTTTTTAGTAAGGAAAGTGAAGGCAAACCAGTGCTCCAACACGAACTTGGTAGAACTTCAAACCCTGTAGTTCTTGTGACTAGAAATTTGAAATTCTTTTTCTATGAGAAGTGTCCTTGAGGTAGTTCTGTCGGTCTTCAATAGAAACACTAGCTGCTTGGGGTATGCTTTGTTATTAGGAAATATTTTATTATTAGGAAATAATATTCAGGGGAATATTTTTTCCTATCTCTATTAACAGTATAAACTGAAAACAGTGGATAGATCCATTTAATCTTAAATTTAAAACAGAATTTGGATCCTTGAAATGTGCTGAGTTAAAGCAGCAACATCATCAATGGATAAAGAACTTCAGAAGCAGCAAAAACCCATGAGAGAAAATGCCCTAATGGAATTTAAAATGATGAAATATTTTACTTATCTATTTTAAAAGTGGCATGCCTAAGCCAATGAAATGAAAACAAGCCATGCTCTTTCATGACACTGGCTTGGAAATTCTATAAAGTGTCATAAAGCATGAGAGAATTTCTGTAGAGCCCTGAATGTTTTTGTAGGAGCCCCTCAATGACTCGTGTGGTGCCGAGCCAGCCTGGAGCAGCGGCGCATTCCCGTGACATCACCTGCACAAGCCACAGCTCTCACGTGCTTACCAAAAACACGGGACGAGGGTTCAGGTAGAACTCTCTAAGCTTGCTTTTTTTTTTTTTTTTTAATATAAAGAAGTACTTTGTTATTGTAATTAAATTGGTGTAAATAGCAGAGGCCGATGGTTGAATAAAATGATGACATTGCATCTGAGGTTGAAGCAGAAAGGGAAGCAGGGCTGTTCAGGGCTACCAGTGCCTTTGTATCAGCTTCACTTTTTTACAGTGCCTGTGGGCAGTGCACACCTTCTCTTTTTTTCCTAACACAGATGGCCAAGAATAACCAGACCACTATTTTAACCACACTAAGCAGTCCTGTTCTGAGAAAATAAATCATTTACTATTTGGCAAACATAGTTTACTAAAGGTCTAATAAAACTTGAAGTTAGCATTTCTTTTGACAAAATGAAAGAAGCTTTCTTAATTTTGTAGGAATTTTGTATTTGTACTTCTATTCATTGGTGATAAAAGGCATCAAAACTGAAAATGCTGTAAATGTCCCTAAAAGAGTCTGTCAATCTGTGTCACCTACGACTATGGGTGACAAAGTGCAAGGACAAGGCATATGCCTCTTTTCATGTTCCTTGGATTTTTGCTGTAATTGCCAGTAAGGACATGGAACTGACAATACTAGAGGTTCTGGATTTTGTGGTGTGAATGATCATGGGCTGCAGCCTGGACCAAGGCCAGTGAAGTCATTTCATGTTTGCCAGCAAGCAGCCTTCAGAGGGCAAGAGCTTTCAATTGCTCTCTGCCTGGATGAGTTTTAAACAGACAATTTCAATGTGGGCAAGTTTTGACTTTGATTAATTCCTGATCATCCAGACCCTGTTTTCTAAATTTTCTAAAATGCATTTCCTGGTTTTCAAGTGAGTTTCAAGAAAGGTTCTAGAAATAGTCTATGCTGATGATGCAAGATGAGGACTATTATTACACTTATTCTTCCACAGAGGTGGGGTCCTGGCATATTGAAACTTTTCAAGGAATCTAAGTGATTGGTTTGTCAGACATGAGGAGCCTGAATGAATTCACTGGCTACACTGCTGATGTGGAACAGCACAGCCAGCAACTACAAGGTGTCTGTTCAGCCTGAACAAATAAGTCCTGGATTTCATACTTTTTTCAGGCACTTGAACTCTTTGTTTTAATTACGCGCAGTGCCCATTAGTGGTAATTAATATGTAGATGGAATGATGGATTTTATGTAATATAATGTGTTTTAAGTAATAAGTATTAAAAGCAGGTGTCTGGTGTTCTGTTTTAGTTACCAAGACAGTCCTTTTCAGTATTACACAGTTTGGAATCTAGGAATGATAGATCCATGCCCATGTGTAGGTGTGGATTTGGGAAGGGGAATCAAATTTAGGACCCATCATACCTGCCCGTGGCTTTATCTGAAGTTCATTGTTATTAATTTCAAAGATACTCAGTTTCTTATTGAATAAAATAGTTTGTTTAAGCTACTTTTTCCTCAGATGGTGCTCAAACTGATATTTCATATACTCTTATATTGAAGTTACTGTGTAAGACAGAGCTGCACAGGCATGTCTGGAGGGCAGAAAGGAGAGATCAGTCACACTGTGAGCACCTCGTGAAGGAAATCTGCGTGCAGAATGCTCAGACAGGCAAAGCTGGTGCTGGGAGGCAGCTCCTGTTGTTTCCTCTCTGATCTATGCTACCCCCTTTCCATCAGGCCATTACTGTCCGTGTGGAACAGGGCTGAAGCATGTTCTCTGCTCTCCAGGATATGCATCCTGATGCACGCATTTATTGACACCCTTTTTGTTCTGACATGGCAATGAGATACCAGGGCATTGCTGCCCACTATGCTGGGATCACAGGGAATGGAAGGAAAAGCTTCTCAGTGACCCAGATATGTGCTAGAGTAGCACAAGCTACAAGTCCAAGTCTGACCTTAAATGTGTAATATTTGGAACAAGTATTGGGATATCATGTATATGTTGTACGACCTAATGCAATTCAGTTGAGAATAGAGCCCCTAATTGGTTAAGATTTCATGAATAAGGAATTATAATGTGATTCAGAGAAAAAGCAATTAGGGATAGAGATATACTTTTAGAATTACTGTCTCAGGATATAACCTGAAATTCTCCATATGCAACAACTAGAGCACTAATTCCAATAATAAAATGAAAGAGACCAGATTTCTCCTAAGGATAGTAGTATCAGTAACTTCCAACATGTGAAAAACTGCTTCACATGACTCCATGCTGGTAATACTGATTCTGCCACTCCTTTCTTTACTTGTAATTTTCAGCTTCAAACACATAAATCAAAAATTATTTTCTACTGCATTCTTTTTGATAGGAATCCCAAGCAAGAAAAAGTTCAGATGTATCTGAACTTCATACTTCTTTTCTAAGATAATTGATTAGGAAAATTGACATAAAATCCAGGTCAAGTGCAATGTTTCCAAGATAGCACACTTATTAGGATGGCTTTCTTTGGCTTTTATGGCTACATGCTTACCTCTGGGGTCAGTGCATTGTTATCTGAAGTCTGACTCGACAGCAAAATATGTGTGAAACCATCTTCTTTCCGGACTACAATGTCCCTGAACCGGCAATTGCTTTCGTTCTGACGCACACTGTATCTCAGTCTCTTATCAAAGACATAATCTTTCTCTCCATCTAGTTTCCTTTTCACAGTGTTGTGTAGATTCAAGCTTCCATTGGCCAGAGAAGAACCTTTCGGACAGAGAGTCAAAGCATTATTATGTCTGTACCTTGAAAGAAAGGGAGTGATACTTTCTATTGGCTTAAACAAAGTGCAGTATTTACAATAGCCTCTAACTGCTACAGCTGATAAATATGACTGGCTAGGCAAATGTGGACTCAAGCCATTCTTCTTATTCTCTATTGCAATGTGCAGTACTTTTTCTTCTCTGATCAGACCACCTCTAGATCCAATGAACTGCAGTATGTAGGACTGGTGCTCCTAATGGGATCAGTTTTGCTTTGAAGATGAAAGAAATTGCATCATAGTCTTTCATACGAATTTGGGGTGATCCCCAGATTTAGATGAATTTGGAAAAATGTGACATGACAGGTGTAGTCCAAGTCCCATCTTTCAAAATTACCATTTTTTCCTTTCATGGTTACCCAAAAGTCCTTATCAGTTTCAAATGACAATCTCAATACTCACTTGTTGCACATACTTGTGTGACAGTAAGTTAAGGGAGTTCTTACTAAACTGACACAACCAGCATTCTCTTCCAGGTGTTCTTGTGGTTAGTGTTAGAAGTAGCCATTAGCTGTCCTCTTTGCTTTGATCCCAAGTTTCTGGTCATTGCATTATACAGTAACAATAATGAATTACCTTTGACTAACAGGTATGATATTTATATTGGACTTTGTACAGAGAAAATATTGATGATGCCAGTTTGAAGGGTATGCAGCAGTAGGAAAAAAAGGAAACAATAAGAAATACATAGTTCCTCCTTAAAAACAAATGAGAGTAATAGTATTTCAATTTAAAAAGACAGTTTATTCTGACTTACACTGTGCATGAATTGTAACCTTTTACTTTGCTTATGTTTACAGTTCCTCTGCAGTAGGCAAGATACTGTGATTGACAATAATGCTGAGCTGGAATGTTGGAAATACCTTTACAAGATTTTAATGCAATACTAATTACAGATGTTTCAAGCTACTGCCATTTAAAGTAAAGCAGAGATAGGTTGTTGAGGAACAGAGATTCAAGTCAGTCTGTTCATTGAAACAGTTTCAAATATGTTTTTGTTTAAATGGACACGAGCCCACGATATGCCATGTTAAGAAAGGCCAAGAAAGAGCTGAATGAAAACAAGTTTGTTTGCTCCATTCTTTCCTCCTGTCAAAGCTGACCTGTTCCAGCTTCTGGTGTCAAATAGCCAGGAATTTTTAAAGGGCCGATGACATTAATATTAGAACATAGATATAAATTTTATTAAATGACAGGTATCCGATTAAAGAGCAGGTATCCAATCCAGAGCATCCTCTGTTGGAAATGAATGTAATGGTGAATGCACAACATTTTACTCTGTAAGCCCAAATCATTTGCCCTCACTTTGGTTTAGCTATGTCTCAACTGGATGTTTATGTAGGTAACTGAAGTGTCTGCTATCTCACAGCTGGCAGTGGCTCACTGTGTGGGAAAGGCCTGCACATACACTGCAGTTGTGATCACAGAGCGCTCAGCAGAATGTCACCAGCGTGTCCTTTGGCCTCACCATGTGCGTGTGCACACATTGCCACTCACAGAAGTGCATGCTTGTTAAAATGTCTGGTATTTCAGTCAATCATCAAAATATTTTTTGTTGTTAAATTAACAGCAACCTCGAGGCTGTAGGCAGGTGGGGGCTGGACTCTTCTCCCAGGCAACCAGTGACAGAATGAGAGGGCATGGCTTGAAGCTGTGCCAGGGGAGGTTTAGGTTGGATATTAGGAAGCACTTCCTTATGGAAAGGGTGATCAGACACTGGAATGGGCTGCCCAGGGAGGTGGTGGAGTCGCCATCCCTAGTGGTGTTTAAGGAAAGACTGGATGTTGCACTTAGTGACATGGTCTAGCTGGGTGTCGTGGTGTGAGGTCTTAGGCTGGACTTGATGATCTCAAAGGTCTGTTCCAGCTTCAGCAATAATTCTGTGTAATTCTGTGTAATCTAAAGCATTGCCTGCATTATACTGAATAGAGAATTTAACTGGTGCAATGCAAACAGAAAAAAATGACTGCTTTACCCAGCAATAAGCTACTAAAAGGTAAAGAGTTACATCTCACAAAAAAGTGTTAAGGACTTGTAAAATCAGAGGCACAAATGAACAGTGAATGGAAGATGTGTCAGGCTAACTATACTGATCACATATTTAGTGTTGAAGATTATGCCACAACTGTTTTAAATACAGATGGTTAAGAGAATAGTAGAAGATTAATTCACACAGATAATCCAGCTCAAGAAAAAGCCTTATAGAAATAACTTTATGTTGCATTCTTATTTGAGTAACGTATTCCATTTGTAAAGTAAATATCTGTTGTAAAAAATGATAGATCTTATAACAGTATTTTAACTATCTTCTTGCCTGCTGACAGAAATTTACCCAGAGGAAGGCAAGATCTAAATTAAATACAAGAGAAACCTAAGTGAAAAGTGTAATTTCCAAGAATGGATGATTAACAGAACAATAGATAGTGAGTTAATTGTGGTATATGCCACGAGGGCTGGCAGCACCCACCCAATGCACCAAGGGAACAGGGCCTTAGGGTGTCAAGAGGAAAGGTGGCTGTGACACAGGAGAACAGAGACTTTCTCAAAGCCATCTATGCTGCATGTGAAACGAATCAAGGATGTCAGAAATTAACTAAGGAAGGTTTAAGTACCTTTAAGTGTGGTTAACTGGCTTAGTAGTATGTGACAGTCTAAGTAAAAAAAAAAAAGAATACAAGAGAAAATATTCCTTCCTTTAGTGGGAGTTTAATCTAATTATTTACTTGTTTTTGATCAGCAGTAGAACTTGTGGCATAACTAAAACCAGAGTGATATTTAGGAGAAGTTTCAATATTCTTAAAGGGAATTTAAGACACTCCCAGACCACTTCTGTATCTAGTAATCCCTCTCTAAGAACAGCTGTAAAAGATGCTATTTAAGGAGAAAATGCAGGCTTGGCCACTTTCTGCAGTCTTTTGCCAAGTATCATCCCTAAGTGTTTTTACAGGAATATGAAGGGATTCATCCTTCCTGTGTCCTTCAGCATGTGCTCATGGACCTTTTCACGGATTTCTCTAATCTCTCTTTTGAGCTTGTTGATGATGTCTTTCTCCACAGCTTCCTGTGGTATGAGTTTGAGAAGTTATGTAGCCACTACACAGAGAAGAATTTTCTTTCATCTGTACTTTTATCTGATGTTTTACCAGTTTCAGTGAGTGGTCCCTATTTCTGCTATTGAGGGATTTAGTGAACAACAGTTCTGCATTCCTCAGTCTTCCCAATAGCCTTTCTCTGCCTCCTTTCTGACTTTCTTGTGGTAATGGTTAATACTGCACACACTTAAAACCAGTGTTCTGTTGATAATTCACTAATAATTTCAGGCTTCTCCAGCTAAGGGAGCATCTGTAAGATATCTAAAAGCAATGCGTTTTTATCCAAACTGAGAAAGCAAGCATATTTGGTTGTCTTTTACTGCCAGTATTGCTCCAGAATAAATAAAGCAGAACAAGCTAAAAAAAACCAAGAGGAAGCAGTGACTAACTTCATAGAGAGTATTTAAATTAAGGGCACCATGAGACTACAAAGATTTTTGTAATAGGGAAAAACAGTGGTTAGTGATACATGACAGGCAAAAATTCATCAGCAGATGGTACAGAAATAGAGTGATGTAGAAAAAGGAAAGAAAATTAAATAGGGATGTTTTTTGATGCTGTCAAGTAACTTGACAAAACAATCACTCTCAATGACAATATCTGGAGAGAAACAGAAATGTCATAACAGAAGACAACAAATATAATCAGAAAGAATGGTATTGTTGGCTTCTGGGAGCATCTGTGGATGTTCTCGCACAGAGTTTTTCAACACTTGCCAATTTGCAGGCCCTGCAGTAACTGTCAGTAACTGTGACTGTGCTTTCTTAAGACAGGATGTGTAGAAGGTACAAGTTTTGGTAAGGCAGGTCTTCAGCAGGGACCTTTAGCAAGGCTCCAGGTTTCCTCTAGGGTGCATATATGTTTTTGTGTATATATTTGTTAGTATACAGTCATATTTCTGGGGTAAATAGCTTACTGGTGAGAGTTTTATCTCTAGGCTGAGCAGAAAACACTTGCACCCAAGGTGATGTACACACAAGACCAAACACAGACTGGTGGAATTCCATTCAAGGAATCATCAAAAAACAGGTTTTTTTTTCAAAAAGGCATTATTTTTTTCAACAGAACTGGCATACCACAGACAAGCAAAGTAGGTATTTTTTCATTGGTTACAGTTTATAGATTTCTAATTATATTGTTTGGTTCAATACACTGGTTTTTAAACATTATTATAACATGAAAGACTGCTGGGTCAAGTTGATGGGTTTTGGAGTCCTTCACCATAGGCTAGGCTGGTAGCAGAGCTGGGCCTACAGCAGGGTTTAAAACCGCAGGGAATTGTTGTGTTTACTGAATCTAGGCTTCAGCTCAAGACCAACTTGAAATTTCTATATACATTCTCGGTGCCTTCTTACACTTAGCTGTGAAATGAGTCTGACATTTATCTGTCCTCCATAGAAACGATCTCAAAGCTGACACAAATGTCTACTTCAGCAAATTCTGCAGGGGGCTGCCTGGGAGCCACAGTTTCTGGGAGCCAAACCCAGATCCTGTAGGCTCCCTCTTTGTTCTGCATACAGTGGCCGGACTCCCTGGGGGTGCTGGTGGGGCAGCCGGGCTGCCCAGCTCCAGCTTCAGTGGCAGGCTGCCCAAAACCACTGGCAGGGCTGGCTGCCTGAACTCTGAGCAGGGAGTTCTGCCCAGCAGACTGACACACTGCTCCTGCTCTCAAGGGACAAAGCCTTGGGACCTTGGCTCAGATTTGGAGATAGTTTTGAAACCCAAGATGTTTGGAACAAAATTTCTGTTATTCAACAAATGGGTATTTTTCTCTGAAACTTTCTTCATTTGTAATTAGTAAAATTTCAGATCGGTTTTAGCAGGACGTTTCTCCCAATTGCGTTACTACCAGGACACGTGGCACAATCACACTGGCATCTTCTGTGCTCTCTGCCTGCAAGTGTTAAGTACTGAGGTCGTTCAGTAAATTGCTGGACTTGTTGAAGAGTAGTGCAGGTTTCTTCAATTTGACATCTTAAATGATGCAAAATCCTGTATCAGGAAATGTGACTTCTCTCAAGCTCATAGGGCTGGTATTTTTGTTATGACCCTTCAGCACCAGTTTCTGTCTACTCTTACTTTGTAGTCTTATCTCTCCTCTTCATAGTTTTCTCCACTATGTGTGCTGTGGGTATTGAAAAGCAAGACTGAAGATCCCTCCAAAGTCTTCTGACCTTGGGAGTGCTGCTGAGAAGGAGATTTTCAGGCAAGAGCCAGGTAGAGATTTAAGATCTTTTGCTTTTGCCTAGAGGGAGGTCAGAATGCAAGAGAGAGAGCAAAATACAGAGTAGAAGTGATGAATCTGGAGAATGCAAAAGTATCATAAAGAAGTGCTTTACTGGAGCTGCAAACATCAGCTCTTTGGCCAGGAGCCCTCTGTGTGTGGCAGAACACCTGGCTGCTTAGGCAAAGCAGCTTTCTACTGAAGTAGAGCTCTCTTACAGGGATTATTCAAACAGGGGCTGGTGGATGCCATTCATTAGCTCCTGTGGGGACAAATGAAAGGCTCATTTGACCTTACAGTGGCCCTTTAGACCTTCATTAAAAAAATAACATTTTAAAATATGGAAATGAATGCACTTTAAAGATGCAGCTTGTGTCAGAACTTCCCCAGTGAATAACATAAAACAAATAATTAAAAAACTTCATTAGAAACAGTAAGAAAGCAAAGAAAAATAACTTTATACACATCTGTAATTAGATATGCAAGTCTTTTTAAAGAAGCAAGTGACTTTTTAAGAAGTCTCATAGGAGCTCAAACTCATCAAAATACGAAAACCTGCACTCTCAATTTGAAGTGTGACTGACATCATCTGGATTACTTAGTTTTAGAGTGCAACCAGTAAGACCAGGGAAGGTCAGTTCTGCTTCCCAAACCAAGGTTGCCAGCAGGGTGGAAGATGGAAAGTGGGGTGATACAACTTAGGTTAACTTTTGAGAAGTTCTTGGCAGGGCAATTCAAAAGAAGCTGTTAAGGAAATGAGTACTATCTTGGGCTACTGAAAGTGGCTAATAAAAATAAAAAATAGGAACAAATGGTTGCTTTTCATCATGTCATTTGATTAGTAGTTGGCTGCCGCAAGGACCTGCAGAAGGATTAATATATTTAATGTGCATATTAATGAACTGGGAAGAGAAGTATGACAAGAAAATTTGAAGGGAATACAAAATAAAGACAGTAAAAACAAGGGAAGATTTTGAAGAGCTTCACTGAGTCATAAGAAAAAGGTGAACTGGCAATAGTAAAGCAGATTAAATGTATAATGAAAAGGATCATACATATAGCTGTGTTCCAAATTAACTGTTACCAGCAAGGAAAAAAACTCCTAAGAACAACTGTGTATCACTTAATGAAAACTTTTATGCAGTGTGTAGCAGCAGAAAAAATTATTCACAAATAGTTGTAGTGCCATTGTATCAGTAAGCAGCAGGAAACCATTTGGAACAGCTCCTGCTGTTTCTAAGAGGTATTAAAAAAAATCCCACACACCAAAAGCACAAGAGGGTACTGAAAGCTACCAAGTATCTGAAAAGACTTCCATGTGGTAGGAATGTGGTCCATGTGGGCTGTCTACCGATTGATAGGATGTCTTCTACTTTGTCCCTTCATAGAAGGACAGGACCTTATTCAATGAAAGTAAAGGCCCAGAAAATCCAAGCCAAACCCCAAAATCGTTTTAAAATAAAATATGCATCTCATTGTTAATTCCTGAAAATTATTGCCACAAAGCACCATCAAGTCTTTAAATTTGGTAGCATTTAAAAAGAAAACCAAACAAAAACAACCAAAGAGATTGCCCCATGTGGCTAATAAGCTACTTGGTTCTATTAAGCTGAATAGTATTGACAGAGAACATAAACCTTTATTCTCTCAGAACTAAGCCAATCAGTAACTATGAGGATTAGAAAGCAATTTCTCCTTATTCTTCTTGTTCACTTCCAAGGCTGTTTGTACCTTCCTGTAAAGTGACTTCTGATGTATCACTTGGCATTTCTGAGTACTCCTGAGTGTGATGAACATTAATACAGAGGAATGTGAATGTTATACAGCCATGCTTTCCAGGATACTAGTCAGAGTGGTATTAATTCTGTTTCTAAAATAATCCTGATCCTTCTAGACCACTGGGTACTTAAGCACACATATCTGAGAAGTGATTTGTTACTTGGTGATACACAAACACAAAGTTGCATTATTATACATACCTCAGTTGCCATTCCCATTCCCCACAAGGACTTTACACTGCAAAGGGATGTCACAAAGCCCTCACTGCTTCACATCACTCCGTGGGAAAAGGAAGAAGCCAACTGATACATAAATGGTACCACATATGGGGAAAGAGCATGAAGCTTGTTTATGTGCTTCTCGCCACATCACTCGAGTAGCATGACAATGACTTCTCCCCGACTGGACTCAGTTTGCAATTGCTGCAGTGAACACCCCCTTCCATCCCCCCAAAATCTGTAGTTTAAATCACATACCAATTCCATTCACAACTGGTGAATCATTACTAACTTCCAACACGCTCGGCAAATTTTGTTCTCCTTCGTGATCATTTAAATCCATGTTTTGCTGTTGTGAGCCATTCCCAAAATGTCTAGAATCTTTTTCATGATTACCATCTCCATTCTGTAGACCATTATGTGGCTTTTTCAGTGGCATGATCTGTAAACCGCTGGGAGTAGTTCGGTAAGTCACAGTTTTAGCAGCCCTGTCATTAGCAGATGGTGGTTTTGCTGCATATCCTCTTTTCTGTTTTTGAAGAGATGGATTAATTCTCTTCCTTTTGTGTGTTGACCCTTTAGACTTCCCAGATTCAGCAGGTCTGTGTGGTATTTTCTCAAGAGATGACCCTCGGCTTTCCCGTAAGAATTTGGGGGCGCTGGCCTGTTTCCCGTGTCTCGCTCGCTTCTCCCGGGGCACGTGCAGTCCATTGAACTCATCGATAAACTCCTCACAATGGAGTAGGTGATGTTCAGGTTCCCAGGTGTCTTCATTGCTTCCGTAGCCTTTCCATCTGATTAGATATTCCCATTTGCCTTTCTTGTTCTTTCTTTTGTCTACAATCCTCTCTACCTAAAAGAAAAAAAACCCAAAATATCATATTAGAAAGAAAAGTTTAGTCATGAAATTTTGTTCTCCATTTACAGTTAGGAAGGCCTCCCTGAGAAAGGCACCTTAGCATTCAGGTGACTCTCCTAAAGTACAGTGCCTAAAATATGAACTGCCTCTGACAGAAAAGCCAACCCAGACTACCCAAAATGCAGAACCTGTGTTACAGATTTGAATTTACCTTATCCTCATAGGCTGCAGTCCGACACTATTCCCATTGGCTCCCATACAAACCATGCTGACTGCTGAGGAGAACCTTCTTGGTGTGTGTATAAATTGCTTCACATAATGTTTAGGAATCAGTGTTAGATGTTTCTATTGGAGAAAGAATTCCCATGAACAAACCTGGCAGTACAGGAGAGGAATGCAGCAGCCCCAGAGGTATTTTGCCAACAAGACCATTTCCTCCTCTGAAAACACTGAGACATAAATATGTGATCAAGTCTGATCTGGGAATCTGTACTAGCCACAATGTGAAGAAACAAGAGAGCCTGCAGATCATTAATGACAGCATGATTTCTTTTAACATCTGCTTGCAAAATGAGACTATTACTGTTACATTTCTCAGCTACCTCTTGTTTGAAAGAGCCCAATAAAGCACCTTTCCCTATACTGTTAGCTACTGATCATTATCCAGAATCCACACATGGACTATGACCCTATACTTGTGTCTTGAAACTACCTTGAACAGAGAACTGATTATTACAAATTACAATATTCTACACCAAAGATCTTACAATCATGAGTGTACATCCATTTTGATACTTCCAACTTACAAAAATGGTATTCTTTATGCATGTAGTATTTGTGACTGCACCAATGTAAAAAAAAGTAAATGTAAATGTAAAGATATGAAAGCAGGATTCTTACATAGAAATTAGAAATTTCATTAACTTCTGTTAGAGAATGTCAGTTTAAGGAACATTTCTGCACCAAGGGATAAGGGACTATATTGGGACTGCAAGCTGAATATGAATTAACCGTACTGTGCTGTTGTGGCAAACAGATGGTACAACTGAAGAGATATTTGTGCTATCTCAGCTCTGGCAAGATCTCAACTAGAGGGAGAGTGCATATGAAAACCAAAGCACAATTAGTGGACAGCAAGTCATGGGATTAAATTGCATCAAGTGGCATTTATAGCAAGTCATTAGGTAGTATCAAGTCAATGGTATTAAGAATGAAGCATTAGAATAGGTAATGTGGGGAAGGTATGAAGGGGTTTTAGAACAGTTTGTGTTAGACAAATGTCATTGATGGAAAATTGGGTTATGATGAGAAGTGTCTCTCAGGTTTTATTTTCTGATTCTTTAATTAATTTTTTTTCTTAAATATGGCTTATGTTGGATAAAGATGCCACTAATGAAAAAGAATTGTTACTATTACCCAAAAGCACTATTGTTAATTTAGAAAAATAAAAAAATGGATAGCTAATGTAATAGCTTTCATTGCTCTTCAAAGAAAAATCATCTCATGTGAAGAACAACAGTAGAATTTGTATGGAGAATTTAACCTTGAGAAGGGCAATCACAGCAGTGTAAGTAATTGTTCTTTTTAGGTCCCCTGTTAGAGTAAACCAATGGATTAATTCTGTCTGTTCACTGGCTGGAACTGTACATTCATAGAAATCTTGGTGTGTTCCCCAAAGGAATCTAAATGTAATTAGCAACTAAACATTATACTTCTATCTCAATTCATTTACATGGAAGCTCTGCTAATATATCTGTGTGAGTCATAGTGGACAGATTTCCACCATCTCTGGGGCACTCAACTGCAGCATCCCAAACAGCTCGTTCCTGTGCTGTCTTACAAGTATCTGCACAGAACCACTGCAGAAATAAAGTGAGGCATTCTCTTTACTCTCAGTTTCACAGTCCCCTTCAAGATTGCTCAGTGTGGCAGAACAATTAGTTGAAGCCTTGCCTAGGACAGTTTGAGATCCTTTGTCTGCAAAGAGGGAAAAGTCCTCACAAAAAAAATGAGCTGGCTTTTAAAATTTTTGTTCTTATTTGGGATGTGTGGCTTTCAAATGTCAGACTAATAGAATTATTATGATCTTGTTGACTTTATAGAGAGCAGCTGTCCAAATTATCCCTGGATTTAAAATACTTCTCATCCTCCTATCTGGGACTAGTTAGAAAGACTGTACATCAAACCATGGAAGTCTGTAGTGGCCCGTGGGTTGTCTGTGGATTTGTTACTTTAATTACTGCAGCTCATTATACCAAGGAGCAAAACATGTGTGTATCTATATCTATATCTATATCTATATCTATATCTATATATATTCCAGGGAAAAAATTAAATTGCTGCTAAACTCAGCAGACCACAGCTATCATTACTGTAGAGATTTTGGTTTAATGCTATTATGGCTGCACTACCTAAACAATACATGCATTCCCCTCCCTTTTAAATTCAGGACTTTGAACTTGGAACATAAACTCAGTGTCAGATTGATGCTAACTTGGAGTAAATTGACTTCTTTTGAGGGATTACACCAATTGCATTCCCCTACTTGCTTGCTGAAGGAAGAACCTCACAAAGGACAGCCAAGTACCTTGCCATTTTCAAAATCACATACAAAACCCATCTCTTCAACCTCATACTTTTTGCTCATGCACATATCTTTAACTGTACTGCTTCCTCATTTTCTTATTGTTGCTCTGCTACAAGGAGAAAAGGTGAAAGGAAGATGTTTTCATGGACAGGATTTTTTAATACAGAAAGCACTCAAGGATTTTGGTGATGAGACATTACACATTTCAATTAAAAGGATGAAAGGATAAAGCATTTAGTGGTCTTTGTTCCTGAGAAACAGAATACTGTCAATGGAGAATGTGATTAACCAGTTCAACACATCATGAAGGGAGAATAAAAGTATTTATGAAATTGGGTCAAATTTAAAAAATGGTTTCAGAAAAAAACATTCAGAAACCAAATATATTAGGGAAAGACGAAACATTTCATTAAAGCATTTTCAGAACAAAACTATCAATTTTCACTTCAAATTTAACTAACAATATTAAAATAAAGAGGGACTAAATAAACTGAAGACAAAATGTTTTGTTCCTGGTCAACCCTTTTTTTAGTTTATTGTCTTGCTGGGAAGAAAAAAAAAAAAAAGTGAGTTGATCCAAAATCAGTTATTTTCTCTGAGTTTTTGGTTTAGCCACCATACCCACTGTCTTGACTAATGAAACATAAAACATCCAAGTAGATATTTGCCTCATCCTCATTACTGCCTCACTGCTGTACACTGCATGGAACATACTTGATGTCTCAACATGGTCCCTTTTGTTCCTAGAACTTTTAAGTTCTTCATTGGTATTTATCTCCTTCAGAGTGCCACTGTGTTCCTTCACTGCATACAGAGAAGTGCTTCAGTGTAGCCATAAATATCAGGTTTTTACCCTTGCCTGGTACTGTCTGTCCCATTTACCTTCTATTCACCATCTACAGTAATAACAAACATCAATGTTTTCTTTTTCAAATGATGTGTGTTTAACAGTTAATCTATAAAGTAATAATCTTTCTGCATTTATGTAAGGTTACACAAATTCATATTAGTTTTCTTAGTGAGAAATAATTCTGTGACAGATAGTGATGAATAGTAATAATACTTTAATTCCTTCCCTAGAACAAGCAATGCAATAAGCAAAGTTCTGAGAATACGCAGAAAATACCTATGGCTTCAATGTCTGATTTTCCAGTTTCCCCCTTAGTTTTGTCTTTAATGAGAACTGAATAAAATCTTCCCAAAAGTGACCTTGGTAGTTCCAGTTTGCCAAATCCCTGAATTCAGTGAGTTGCTTTGGAAACCTAAGTAGTTGAATTTAATAAAAGTGAAATAACCACAAAGTTGGCAGGGTTATCACAATTAAGAGAGTGCTGTAAGTCACATACACCGTTACTTGCCTGGATTCTCTCTCTCCCTACCCCTCCTGGCTAATTATGGATGAATTAAGGTGCTGATACTTTACCATATAAATATGTTTAAAGAGAACAAATAGAATAAGAACATAGCATCTGTACAAATGCAGTTGCAACACACTTTTTAGCTTCCAGCTAGTCCTAAACCTATCTCCATGCACAGCTGTACAAAGCAGGATGAAAAGTCATAAATAAAAGCCTTAAAAAAATATATATTTGTATATTAAACTTTGCATGAAAAACAAAACAAATGAATCAGTTACAGACACACATCTTCCTTCCCAGAAGAATCACCATCACAATCACTGATTCAATAGCACAGTGTTATTGTCCACTTATTAAAAAAAATTACATCTAAGCTAAGTTACAAAAGGATAATTCCTACTAAATTATTTCTACAGCTATAACTGTAAAGTCAGAGCAGAGTAGCCTCATCTCACAGCTCACAGGAGCTCTAAACAGCATAAATAAAAATCCTAATGCTCCCAGAAAACACCTTCTAGGAGAACAGTAAAATTCCAGAAAGGCTTGGAAGACTGTGTATCTACTTAGTGACTTCCAAAATAAGTACATGTCACCTCCTCTCCTTGCCATGCATAGCTATGTAAACAATTGAAACTGTAATCTGTGATGCTCAGATGGTCTCTGTTACTGTACTGTACAGAGCAGCAGACCGATTTAATGGCATACATTAGAAAAACTGCTTTTCATTACTATAAATTACAGCACTTGTACTGTTTTCTGTGTTGCTTTTGTTTTTTTTTCACTGGAGTTCTTTGTCCAATGTTGTGCCTCGGGGTGTTAGAAGGGTATTTGAACAAACTGCCAAGGAAAGAAAGGCAGTAAGATTTCTGAGAGAGATAAAGGCCATCTGATTCAACATGTTTGTCTTTAAAAAAATTCATTATTGCCCCAACTTCCTCCTTTTTTGTTAACGCTTTAAGAAAAAATGCATTAGTTGCAAATCTCGCAACTGTATACCAGCTTGTAAATGTAACTTTTATGTGTTTCTCTTGTATTTGTATTTAATTTATCAAAATCTGGTAACTGAAGCATTTGTTCCAGATGTACAAAAAATAACGACACCTTATCTTCACAAGCTGCTGGTATTCATGTTCAAAAAATAATAGTGGAAAGGATGCTAGGGCTCTCTTCAGAATCTGACCCACAGCTGAAAAATGGAGTAGATCCAATCAATGTGCCAGCTATGAAACCCCCTCAGTAGTAAACTACCTGGAAGGTCAAAATGAAAGTGAAAGGGCTAGATAGCAATGAAAATGAGAGGGAAGACATTCCTCATCTGAATTATTCACAGGCAAAACATCAAATGACATCTTCCCAGGAAGTTCAGTGAACACCCTGTTAATGTCAAGAAGACACTGGTTTTTATTCAGTTCCTTTTTTCTCTTTTTAAGCATATAGCTTTAAAATTTTCTACAATCTTCTTAGAATCAGCAGAGGTGTTAAACTTGCAAGGGAAAGTCTGAAAAATCTGCATTTTCACTAGAAAAAGGCTATTGGCCTCCTATTATAAATGGTTGCAAACCACTCTGTTAGGTGTATGTGTCCTCCAAGAAAAGCATGTGAAGACTTATGACAGAACAAATGAATGCTGTAAAAACTCTCCTGAGAGGAACACTGGAAGGGTTTCCTTCTCCTGTGTGACTGGAGTGTCAGGTTTATACAGAAACCCAGACATGCTGCAGATTAGTTGTATTTTAAGGTAGTGATGAGGCAATGAAAAATTACTCATATAAGACTCTTCTGGAGCCAGTATTTTGCCTGTGTAGTAAACTGTTGGTCACCTTCCCTGGCATCCAGGTATCCTAAAGAAACAGAAAGATAAGCCTCACTCCGTGCTTATGCAAGCAACATGATTTCCTCTTTGTGTAAGGGGTCTTCTGGCAGAAGGAGCTTGCCTTTATAGCTTGCCTTTATTACCAGTTTAGATCAAATGAAGCCCTGACTGCAGAAAACCATCCAACTACAGCTTCTATGTAAACTCCTATCTCTACTGACAGACACTATGTTTTCTTGGAAGTCCCACCTTTCTCTGAAATTCAGTCTCACCAGAACTGAAATTCTGGTCTGGTCCCTCAGTTGTTCTTGTCTGGCTGTAATCTGCCCTGGTGCCACCTCTCCAGTTCCACACAAGGGCTGTGTTTCCCTGCTCAGTACCATCTGTCCTGTTGCTGACTCTACTAACAGGACTCATTCTTGTGCCCTTGTCCTGTCCTGTTTTGTTCAGGGAAGCTCTCTCCTGCTCAGAACTTAGCAGTGCTCAAATCTCCCAGTTTAAGCTATTTTCTTCTCCCACTATAAAATTAAGGGTGCAATATCAATTGCTTTTATTAGGATATTTATGTGTGTGTGTGTCAACAATAGCTGTAGGTTAAGGTAATCTTGACATTATTCTTGACATGGAGGATTTTTTTCCTTTGCAGTCCAAGTGTGCACCCATGCCATCAAGAGAACTGTTATGCAATGTGGGGGAGACCTCTTTAGGACTGTTCCTCCATAAATGGTTTAAAAATTTTTCACTTACAAACATTAATCAACACACACAACATATGTGGCAATCCAAAGAACATGGGAGTTTCTATTTATTTTAAATTATTTATTTATAATTATGCATTTAATTTATCAAATCCCCATTTTCTTTTGTACAATAAATCAGTTTATTATTGTATTTCAGTGCTCATCTTTCTTAAGGGAAGGAAAACACACCAAATTCATCATATCTCTTTGTTAAAAAGCAGTCAGTTCTGAACACACCCTCTACAAACTTGCTAGCACCATTTATTTCAGAATGAATCTGTTCGAATGCTATCTACAGCATTTGAATTTGATGATAAATGTTTGCTTTTATTTCAGTACTAAAGTACAGCTGGTAATTCTTACCGTATTGCTAAATTTGTTTTGTACTTTATAGTGCACACTTTAAATTTAGAAACAACAGATACTTTCCTGGTTTGTAGACCAACAAAGTAAAAAATAAATGCTGTTCCTATTTACTATCATAAAAGAGATTTAAAAACACAGTGCTTGCTGCTAATCTAACTGAATTGAGATGTAGATGAAATGTGCTTTAAACAGAACTGTTCTTGTACAGTCTATTTCTGTGACAAGCAAAGATGACTAAAAGATGAATGAGAAATCTACATTCAAGGAGACAAAATATTTTGCTGAGCTCTACCAAGATCTGGCTGTTTTGGATAGATGTATGGCTCTCAGCTTTCTAATACTGTGCACTACTTCCTCAAATGTTTCTCTGATGAATTCAATGGGATTCTCCAGTTTTATACTATCTGAGAATATATGTATGGAGAATGTGTGTGTTTGTCACGAAAGCAGAATTGAACACAATCTAGTGAGGACCTGATTCTGCCTATACTTCCTTTACATTATCACAACTCAGCAGAGGCATTCCCAATTTAGTTAGATACAAGTAAAAGCAAAGTTGGAATTCCTACAATTTAAACCAAGAGGTTTTTTACTTTTGTTTTAAAGACAGTTTATAGGAACAGGAGCAAGACTTGAAGAGACTTCTAAGCAAACTGGTGTTTATATGAACACATCACAGTGCTTTGAGTATCTGCCTGGAATTTGTTAAAAATACTCGTGTTTACAAACAGATGTGAAAATGTGTAAGCAGTAGTTAAGAAGTAAAAATATGACTATCATTAAAGGTGTTTTCCACCAACATTAAAGAAAGGCCAGAAATGCAGGAAGAAATTATTAATCTACATTAAAAGCTGCACCTGAAATCATTAAAAAAAAACCAAACCAGTTTTCTTTTATGTTCACTTGCAGTTTGCTCTCCTTTACCTCGTTTGGTTTTAGCTTATTTTTGTGTTCTGTTGTACATTTCACTCGAGTTTTTTTCTACACCACATGGGCTTCATTCACATTCAACTCTAGGACAGGACTTCACCTCATCACTTCTACATACATCCCAAAGCTTAGCCAGGAGTGAAGATTCCGCCTTAAAATACAGTGGTTCCGCTGTAATACAGTGTAAAGAAAGACCTGGACTACTCTGCTGTACCACCCTCAGTGACTCACTGCTTCACAAATGCTACTGCTACAACTGTCACAAAATAAACCACATGTTCTTGTGTGGTAGGTACAAAAGGATGTTCTGTAAACTTGAGCACAAAGAAGTGAAATGCCAGGTTTTGGGAGGCTGTTCATCACTTGGTGTAACCTTACATGCAGGTGCCGAGGATTTAGGATGTCAGTGTGAACATGAGCTTCAGCTCTTCAGAGAGGCTTCACCAACTTAGTATGACAACTGAGGAGAACTGTCCAAGTGCAGCTTGATGGCTTTGTAGAGCTTACAGCGCTCTACAGTGAGAAGAGAGACATGCTGTACCCTCCTCTTAATGAGGGGGCTACAAGGTGACAGCGCTCAGTCTAAGTGGCCACTTTACAACATGCTCTCCTTACCAAAGTTTTTAAAGTGAATTTTACAGTGATCTTTGTACGAGGGCAACGTAACAGCTTTGCAGGTATTTTCAAGGAGCATGTTCCATACTGAAATGATAGCTTGGTAAAAATTAAGGCTGTGTGTTTGAAAACAGGACAAATGAATAATTAGGGCACATATTAGGTAGTTATTGCAAGATATGAGGGTATGAAGAATCTCCACTGACAGAATGTGTTTTCTAGCTACTGTACACAGGGAGATGCACGCACGTTTGAACTGATCAATATATATTTGACAGAGCAGCAAGTCAAAAAGAATTCTCAGTTTACAGGCCTGAATGTGAAGGAGGATGGCAATCTCTACCCCTTTGCTGAGACAGAAGGAGGAGATGAAGAACTCTGTCCATGTCCCATTAATGGCTGGAGAGGGCTGAGATGTCAGGAGAATAAATCATATATCCATTTCAAGCTTGCTATCCAAACTAGACTAGGAGGCAACTGCTCTGGAGCATCAATATAGCAAAGGTAGTAACAGCCAGATTTATGAATAATACCATGCAGAGATGGTTTTAGAAGGAAAGGGCTAAAAATAGATAACTTTGTACAATATAGAAGGTTTTCTTTTGAGTGAAAAGCTGAAGTAGCAGTTTGTAAAGTAGTGTGATAATGAGACAAAAAATCATGAAACACAAAGGTTTCTTTCAGAATTCAGTAGAATTCTTCATTTTCTTGGTTACACAAATGAAGCTAATGTGATGTCAGAATACAGGAATGAGCCAAAAAGAAAGGTAGAGCAGAAAAAAATGAATAAAGAAACATACTTAAAGGAACTACAATGGAATGATAGGAGCACAGAATTTAATAACTATCCAGGATGCCAGTACAACATCACAGAAAAAATGGCACATAACATTTCAAAAATTATCTGTGAAGGAGTAATTGTCAAAAAGGAAGAATAATACATCATTATACCCTCAGAAGTAGCATTCAGATAAGCAGGGTCAGTAGGCCAAGTTCTGGCCTCAATTATTGCAATGGTTTTCACTGCAGATTTGTGTCCAAGATCTGAATTTTGTCCAGTATAAAACCAACTTACTACTGGTGCCCAGAAGGAACAAACTATCTTACGGACAGTAGTAAAGGCAGTTATGAAAGCTGTCAGCATTCATCAGATGGATGCATTTTAAATCTTGTGAGAGTGCAGCTAGTTAGAATCCACATTTAAAAAGTGGAGACAGTGCTCTAAATATGGAGATGCAGAGGCGTATTCATTGATTTAACATAAGAGTGTGTTTTGGAGCAATTAGATGGACTCCATGTGAGGAGGACGTTTGCTTACAGTCTGGATGAAAGGCACTAACACATCTGTGCTGGTACAAATGTCTGCAATGAGTCAGACTGACTACACCACACAGCATGGCAGGCTCTGGCTGCATGCTGCAGTGAAACTCCTCTGGCAATGGCAGAATCCCCTGAAGCTGCTACCAGAGTGGTGTGCTGTGGAGGAGACAATCCCAGGTTACCTTTCTGCTATCCTCAGACCCTCAATCCTCTTGAAAGCTGACTTTGCCAAGAGATAGTCACCATTCCTTGACCTCAGTGAGTCCTGTTTCAGCCTCGGGAATTCACACACACTAAGGAAGTGTTATGGGATGAGTCCCAAGTCTTTTAGATCGTCAATTTCCTGATGATGGGTTTCAGCCAAGTGTGGGCAGTGCTTCCAGCCAAAGGGACTGCTATGCACTGGAATCCATTACTTCTGGAATCCATTACTTCTTTCAGGGAGGTTCCAAGGAAGAGCACTGGGGTTTCTCCACTGGGATGGAGAGGTACACATCTTGCCATCCTGCTCAAAAGGCCTGCCAGATCACTCCAAGGGTTACTGTGGAGGCATGTGCTGCGTGCCCATGCTGATGGCTGTCTTCTCCTTCTGTTCATAGATCATGCAGACACACCAAGCGTCAGGGTGAAACTGGAACTCGGATGAGGCTGAGGAACCATTTAGAAATGTCTGTGCTCGAAGCAGTACTGAATATGTAAGTAGTGAATATATTACTGAGGAAATTTTCCATATATTTGTTAGTCAGATTTCTAACTTGGCGGTTGTGTTGATACCTCAGCTCCTGGTTGCATTTACAGCAGTGATGTGGCAAAGGGCTTTGTTCCACGTGCCTCCACGGAACAGGGCACTGTATTTTTACCAATGTAGGGTTCTGAGATTTATTTCCTATGTTTGTCTCCCTGGGATTAGGTTACTGTATGTTCTCTCGGTGGCACTATGCCAGTCACAAACTGAAGCATGGAAGGCTGCAGCTGTCTGCTTGTTATTAATTGAGGGTTAGTGCAGAGAACAACACACATTGGTGCTCCAAAACCCAGACTGTTTTCCAGATACTTTATGAATGGAAGCTTAGATCACACTTCAGTATATGAAAACTCTGAATCACAATAATACTAAGATCCCACTTGCAAATGGTTTATGAAATTACAAAAGTAAGTTTTAACAAATGGCTAGTAAGTTGTTAGAGAGTCTTATGAATCTGGCCACTAATTAGTCTTCTAATGAGTCCATGATAATCGTCTGATGTCCTCACTGTCATCCCTAGCACAAACTATAAATGTAGTCAAAAACTTTAACAGATGTCCAGAGAGGCTGGGGAATATGGAGATGCCCAGAACTTGACTAAACAAGACCCTGAATAACCTAACTAAGCTGATGCTGCTTTAAGCAAGTGGTTGGATCAGATGATCTCTTAAAGTCCCTTCCAGCTTACACTACTCTACAATACACACATTTTGCCTATTTACTAATACTTTATTAATTCTTTAGTAATTTCCTTTCACTTGGAAAAGCAGCTGAGTTCTATGCAATCTGTGGAAGCAAGTGCATGAACTGACTCAATTAAGCTGAGTTTAGATTTACCAGGCAGCTGGAAGGAAGTTTCCCAAAAGCAGCTCTGAACTTCCTTCTTTCCTTGACCTGATACCATTGGGGTTTGTTGGATTCCAGGTCACATGGCAAGAGCAATCTATTCTCTGACATGTGCAAGAGAGATGTGGATTGGAGGACCAAGGTTAAAAAGATTTTCTTAGTCATTAGATGGACATTTTAAAATATGGAGATACCTTGAGTTGTAATTATTCAGTGTATTTTCAGTATCTGTATGAACATTCAGTGTTTATGGTATAAGCAGGACAAGGAATGTACTAAGCTGTGTAAACATACAGTGGGCTCCATGATAACAGCCATGTATTTTCTCTTCATCTGATACGAAGGAATCAAAGACAGGGATAAGAGGGGTAAGTTCTACACATTTACCACAAATACAAAAGGAAACATGGACTTGTAGTTGCACCTATCCTAGAGGGTTGCACAGAGATAGTAACAGAAAGCTCTGCAGGACAGATGCTTAGGTGGGGCTCGAAAGACTGAGCCTCCAGTCCTTCCCAGTTGTGGTTTCATTCGTCTGTGCCTTGGCTGAGAACACCCTCCCTGTAAAGTGACTGCAGATCTCGTGCTGAAAATAGGAAATGTGCATTGAAATAATTTTTATGTATAAATCTACAAAAATAAAATTTTGATGAAGCAAATCTGTTTTAAAGCCCAGTAAGCTATATAAAAATAAGAAAAAAATCCCAGGCTTAACTTGTGCTGCATATGTGAAATTAGTATTTGTGTTAGCTGCAGCTTGTAGTTAGCAGTTTTGCAGTAGATGATGCAGTGTAATAACCTGAACGACCAAGAGGTTCTGAGCATAGTTGGGGGTGGTAAGAGACTCATAAGATGAAAACACATTTGCTTTTCCTGGGAAAAAAGAATACACCTGGATTAGATGGCTCTGGAATTACATAAAATACTTCTGATCACGTCAGTGTTTCTTTTTCTCCAAAGAGTGGTTGTGTCCACAGGCACACTTAGAAAAAATAACATGGAAATAAACAATAACTCACATGATAGAGGAATGTTATATTCTTACTACTTCAACAGAAATACCCATAAATACTGGGAAAAGTATTGCTTTTATTATGTTAGCCATTATAAAGTCACATAAACCTCATCCTTTTGGAATATTTTTAGGGATATTATCTAAACGTAATAAGGCATATAGAATGCAACTAAACTTGCCTTCTAGATAAGAAGAAAGAATTTGATGTTTTGAGGATTTCAAGATGATACGCACATTGTTACAGTTTCTAGTTTCATTCCAAGGAAACAAGAAAGTTCAGTTAGTCATGGGAGAAGGATTTAAACAAATGACAGTTTGTCTTTAAGAGTATGTATTTCCCCAATTACATCTCTAAAATACTATTTTCATAGGTAAAAAGCACCATTCAGATCTATCCCACTAAATGGATACTTGTGATCATTACTATTATTCAGCAACATAACAGGTGGAGCTCAGAGCCTTTAATATGCACTGTAACTTCATGTTTCACTTGTTCCCTCAGTAAAATGGTCAGAATATGTTAATCACAAAATCTAGTACAGAGTGTCTGTCGGATCAGTGCTAACGATTGCTTAGTGTGCCCTAAAGACAAAGATGTTAGTTTTGCAATATAAAAATTGGTATTATTCTGGAAAAGACCTTGCCCTTGGCTGTTGGATGTCACATGGAGTATTCAGAATATGCAGTGTGCAGCACAGGGCAAATGCAACACATGCAGTACCGTATGCTGCATTCTCTTTAAAATTTCTGCCTTGTTGATTCCCTTAATGGGCACAGACAGTGCAGACTTTAAAAGCAAGTTCACACCTCTGAATTACTTTAAAGGGAATCTGGGATATTTCACACCACCTGTAAGGATATATGCTAGTTAGATGACAGCAACTGGGGAAAAATTATTCTTCAGTTTCTCTCTAAAAGGCCACAAAGAGAGTTCTGAAGGGACAGGGAGGGAGAGCAAAGCGTATGAATCACCTGTATGTGTCCTGTGTTTTATTGGAAATTCTTCTTACTCAGATGAGCGTTCTGAGGTGTTTAGTAACTTCCTCTGATGACCATATAATATGAAATCATTCTTAGTCAAGGTAATAAAAATGTCTGTAATATTTTCAACTGTTTGGTAATGTACTTTCTCATTTTTCTAGCTCCTTTATAACTCGACATGGATTAACAGGTGTGAGAGAGCCAAGTAAATCAATAAGCCACTTCAGTTTTGTGTAAGAAACATAACTGCATTTTTTCTTCAACACAAAAAATCTCATTGGATTTGTCTTTTATTTAATGGTTGATATCTAGAGAGCAAAGAGATTTTACAAGCTCTCTTCTACCCCATAGTTTGTATTTTAGGATCTAGGTTCTTTCCCCTGCCTAATGTCTGTCTAATTACAGGACTTGTAAGTCAGCAATAGAAACCTAATTTTGAAAATAATTGTGAGCATTGTTCTATGAATGGAATTCTGTGATAAACTAAATATGTTGCATGTACAATGAGGAAATTTATAATTCTGAAGACAAGAGTCTGAAATGTTTCTTATTTAAAACAGTATAAAGTACTTTCTGCTATGTGAGAGTGTTATGCATTTTATAGCTTATTCACACACTAGAACTCATTCCTGAACAGTTGGTCACCATAACTTTCTTAAAGATATATGTTTTTAACCACTGTTTAAAATAAAAGCCTACTAATACCCTGTTCATCAGATGTTCTTATAATAATGGTGAAAGAGTCTGCAAGTTTGAGCTTCAGCTTTCTAGCATTTTAGGTGTTGTGTAGGGTAGTCTAAAACTGAAAATTACAAAACTGTTAAAACAATAGTGACCTTCCAGAGTGAATGACTTATGATACCGCAACATTTGTTTTCAAGCGACCAAAGTTTTCTTTTTATTTTTTCAACAAATAATTAGTTTGTAGTTATAATTCTTTCGGAGAATAAGTTTTGTGTACCATGGCACTGAAGAAGTACCAACAGCACTTCCATGTAAGAGGAACCTCTGTTACTTTTCAGTATGATGGGACAGATTTGGTTAGTTAACTGTCCTGACATTATTGCAGGTCAACAGATTCACATATTTGAAGGCCAGAAGGGATAATTTTATCTATCTAGCCTGTCTTGGGTTCATCGCTATGTCTTCCATTCAGCAGTTCTGCATCAGGACCCAAATTCTGATTTAGTTAAACATCTATTAGAAAATCATAGCATCTTAATTTTAAATGATTCACAGAAAGCACACCATTACTGTTGGTAAATCTTTCTAAGTGCTATAAATAAAATGCTATAAACTTATTGTTAAAAAGTGCATCTCATTTCTAATTTATGATGGGTAAACTTCCAGCCACTGGCACCTTTCATATCTCTGCTAGATAATTTCATTTTCTAGACCTTAAATCATGCACTGTGGCTTGCAGCTAACTGAACACATGCTCTCCATATTTCTTTAAGTTTTGTGAAATTTGGGTGCTAATGTAATGGCTCTGTCTGAAATTTTGCAGCTGCTTCAGAAGCCATACTCTAAAATATCATCATCAAGTGTCAAGGTTCATCACTTGTGGTTAAAGTTCAAAATAACATTATTTGATATCATTTTGACTGAGAACATTTATATGAAGTGCAGGACTATAATAACTGCATTCACCAGATCAATAGAAGTCACTTATTTTCTTTGTTTTATTGCTTAGAAAAAATAATGTCTCTCTTAAAGATTGCACTATTTTGACTAAAGAAAAAAAGGAAAAATTAAATCTAAGGAAGATGTGCCGTGTTCAGTTCTGTGCCCCATTTTTATTCCTCCTGTGCAAAATTTTGCTACTTACTGTATTAAATGTGTACCGCTGTGTTCAGTCACATGGACAAAAAGCAGAATTTTCCCCTGTGCTACACTGGATTGTTCTATACAGCTGTAATTGCCCACACCTGACTACAGACTCAACAAAAATCTGTAACTTTTCTGAAAAAGGACAACAATATACTTATTTGTTTGTGAAAAATTCAAGTGCTAAATATTTACTTACAATTATTTAGTCATGATGCTACATAAAAGTAAAACCTTGAAGATAAGTGATATTATGAAAGACACATGCTATAAAAAATCAATTATCTAACTTTAAAAAACATACATTTTCTGTGTTTGGATTTTTTAAAACCACATGCTGTGAATTAAAAAATACTAACTAAACAAAACAGAACACTTTAGGAATGTTCTGAAAGCAGGCATATACAGCACTACTCATATCTAAGGAAAGACTTTAAATACTTTTGAGTTTCTAGTTTGTATATTTTTTACAACAGTAAAGTACATTTGAGTCTTTTTATCCAACTGATTAGTATCCTTTGGATACTTAAACCTGAAAATAAGGAAGGTGTTGGTTTTGCCGACCTGAGAAACCAGTCACTAGGCACAAGTGATCTACCATAGACTGTGCTAGAGGAAATGAAGAAGTGACAGCATTTTCTTCTTAACCTGAGACTTATTAAATAGTTTGTTGAGGCTGTTGGGATATGTAAAAGAACTGCTGTCACTTTAAACCAAAAATTACATGATTTTCTCAAATGAAATTCATGACTAGTGAATCAATTTCTACTAAAATAACGCAGTTTTGCATTTCAGAGATCAGGAAACTCCATGGGGTAAATTCAGTCAGCCGTTTGCATTAGGGGTACATGAGCTCACTGGTCCAGGGCAGCTGAGTATGAATGAGATTTTCATTCACTGATCAAAGTACATAAGCTACACTTCCTTATCCTTATAATACTTTTGTAGCCTACATGAAAGCTGTACATATTCAGCTTAATTTTGAAGCCAGGTTTTCTGTGGACTCAGCTGTGGACAGCCAGTCTGACTTTCTAGGCTTTTCTATGCATGGAGGCAGCAGAGGAGGGAGGTGCTGGGTGCCAGAGAGGCAGAGATGGGCAGCAGCGGTGGCAGGGCTGCTGGATGACCTCCCAAAGATGCCAGCAACATCCAGGGAAATTCTACTAGCAGCAGGAAGGGATGGATGAGATGAGATGTAAATGCACAGAAAAGGGCTGACCACAGACGAAGTACCTAGCTCTAGCCTTCAAAGTGGAAGAGGCAGTTGGGGATCTTGAAATCACTGTACATATTGCCTACATTACATATCCCCCCTGGTGAGGAAAGTGACTGCCATGTGTCACATGGGAGGTTTACATCCTTCCTGAGCTACACACACAAATAAGCAGCAGAGACCTATGACAAGAAAGGGTCCAGCAATCCTGTTGTGTTCCAGGATGCCTTTATTTTCCTGAAAGAGTCACAATCTTTTGCACCACGAGCGTTCTGGAAAGTTGTGAATATTTTCACTTAAGGGCCAGATCCTCAGGTATAGTTTGGTTTTAGATACCCGAAAACCTTGAAAGACAGCTTTGCCAAACAGTAGGAAAATAGCATTAATTTAAAAAATATATGTAATTTACATTCTTGTGAGAGTAGAACTTAGTGTATCAGACATTTCCCTCATCATCAGAGTAAAAAGCTATAGATTATGTCTTGGTAGAAGTCACAAAGCATTACACTACTGGTAGATTCTGAGACGTTATTTAAACAGTGCTATTCTCATAGCTATGAACAACCAAATCTCTCCAGCACTGTAATGAGCAAGGTCAACTTGGTTGGCTGAAGTTCTGTTTTTTAAATGACTTTTATAAAAATATTTAGCCCTAGGGCTTTTAATTTTCTTGATATATCCACCATAGTTCTCAGCTTTTGGTATTAAAGCACAGTGGAATAATTTTATAAAAGTAATTTTTTAGCTTTTGAGTGCTCCAAAGCAGACCGACCAAAAATATATAATTTACAATACATGTCCATTAATAAAACAGTACTGTACCCAGAAAATAGGTGTGATAGTATTTTTCTTCTAAAATGATTAACAGTTCATCACGCTGAATCATTTTTAGGTTTCTGTGGTGAATATTTTTTTCTGCAGAAGGGGCCTGAGTTTGCTGCAGTACATTTTCAGGCCTAACCCCTATGGGAGATAGGTGTTAGAAGTCCTTTCCAGAAACAGCCTTTAACTTTAGGAAAAGCAGATGAGAACTCTGCTCAGTGTAAGATAAAGTCTGATCCAGATATCCATTTATTTTGATGACAGTGATTATATGACATAGGTGACTGTGATGAGTTGATAGCCATGACTGCTGAATTAATAACTTTTGGAGATCTCCTTCCATCCTGCTTTGCTTAAAGGAGATAAATGGTGCTGCATTGGATTTTGCCCTTTGAAGGTCAGTGTCCATACTGCTGTGGAACGAATCCTTGCCACTCGTGTTTTACAAGAACAATATCAACATTCATGAACATTTCAGCTTTGACCATGTGATGAGTTTGGTTAACAAAAATGGCAGCTCCTTATCTTTTTGTGTACTTATTCCACAAAGCAGATCAGTTTGTTTCTAGATGGGTATGGACCTGCTGGACTTCTGCATCTGTGAACTTGGTGACAGTGTAATTTAAGCTCCATTCAAAGAAGTCTGCTCAACCTGCTGCTGCAAACATCTGCTAAAGTGGGTGAGCTACTTACACTAGGGTTGCTGATGTTGCTGAAACTGGTGCAGCACAGAAGTGGTGCCGTTTTTTAGAGTTCCATAACGTACAAGGCTCAAAGGTCAGATTGAGAGCACTTTTGCAGGGCTGAACTCCAAAGAAACTCTCAGTCCTATATAGGATTTATTAAGCTTATTAAAATAACACCCAGTCCTAAATGAGCCACAGCTTTCCTTCCTCTCTGTTGTGGCTCTTGAAACTCAGAGAGTGTGATTCCCTCACACAATAGCAGTGAGAAGCCACAGATCGAAAGCAGCTGCCACTATGGTTGCGAAGAGGAACGTGTTCCTAACAGTCTGCAGTTTCTGTCCCAGGAGTGCTGCAGCTACTGGTTTACCCCATTTAGAGATGTCTCTGTTTGAGTCAGAGGTTCAAGTAACCTTCTCAGAAATGGAATGAAAGCCTAGTCATTTCAAATGAAAAAACAAAACCAACCAAAACTGGACTGTAAAATAGTCTCTGTTCATCCTTCCTCCCTCAGTTACACCGTGTCTGTCACCGCAAAGCCCTATTACACTACTGGATAGTCAGAAGGGAATGAAAAGGTAGGTCTTGCTATCAGTTCTTCTGTGAGATCTAAGGCTTATCACGCCGATCCTCTGCTAACCCTGAGGCTTACTACTCAAGTACTTTCTGAATCTTGAGTAAGTGATGTATCAAATACTAAACATCTGCAGGCAATCCACAGATATTCCCTTGATGCCTGTATGCATTTAAATACACATCCAAAATATACCTGTGTGATTCCTGCTACTAAACAACACCCCCAGTGCGTAACCCTGCACTTTGAAAGATCAACTGCCACTAGACTGCAACTTTTGATTACTGGAGATGCCTGTTATCTTAGAATGTCTCCCTTTTGGTAGTAATAGGAGTAACAGCAGATGGACATGAAAAAAATAGGTAAAATTTTGTTAGAGCCTAGAATTAATAAGGGAATCTAGAAAGTGTTATGTTAAGACAGAAATTATTTCAGTTACCTAAGGAAGTCCACCCTGTGGCCTGGGGATAAAACAGTGTTAGAGAATGTTGTCCTTGGTTTCTGAACTGTACTTTGGACACATAACTTGAAACAGACTGTAGAAAACCCAAGGGTGTATACTTGTAAGATGTAACAGCAATGCATATCCAAAATAAGAGAGTAGTTTACACATCTTAATTGATCAAGAAGCAAGATGATTTTCTCTGTATACTCTACCCTGATATATATATACATACAGCAGGGGAGGAAAACTGCACCATTCACAGTACATGTAGAAGGACCAGTTCACATTAGGAGACCTGCCTTTGTGTTCTACACAGCAGCTTGTCAGTGGTGTTTGATATAAGTGGATGAAGCACAAAAAATAACAGCAGCACAGGTGCAGAACAATTCAAATCACAGCCCACATCAGCTTGTCAATAAGTGGTAACTATGCACACACTGCCACACTTGATACTACTTCTAAGAGTGAGAAATGTGGTATCACTGACACTCACTTGAAATACTGTTACTAACGTCATGTCAGAAAGCCAAAGCGTGGGATGGTCAAACAACGCAGGAAAAAGATCCAGCATCCTTTGTGGAGCTCACAACAGAGCTAGGACACTTGTTATTCAATTGGGAGAAACAGCAATCTTCCATCAGTTCTTCTAGCAATTCCTTGAAGCTTTCTGAGGCAGCAAGAACAAGTTAATATAAGATTATGAACTACAACAGGCAGTCCATGTGTTGAGCCACGGTGTTCTTTGATGCAAGTGCATTCTATCAGTGTAACGAAAGACTGATGAGAGTTCTGTTTGAAAGCCTGTGATGTGTACAATGAGGGTGTCTTCCTTGGAGCTTGGAATTTTTGTAATCTTGATCCATGTGATAAATGCCATAAAACATACTATTTGCATAGGCCTTAGTCAGCAGGGAGAGATGACAAGGCCACCCTGGCACTCCTACATCTGATGCCAGCGTATGCCAGTGTATGGGAAAGGCAGAGGAAGTCTCGTGCTGCTGGTGAGAAGGCAGCGGGCAGATGGCAGGAGGCTGGTGACTGCAACTCCTTCCAATGGCCTCTGAACTGTCTCTGTCAGGTGGGTACATGAGAAGAGCAGGGCACTTGGATACTCCTTAGCTGCCATCAGGTCACACAGCCAGCCTGCCCACCACAAACTGATGGTGTATTTATACTTCAGCTTCCCTAAAAGTACTAACAGATCAGAATTACATACCCACCATTCCCACAGTTAATTGACGACTGCCACTCTTGATATTGAGAGGCAGATAAAATGTAGCAGGAGGAGGCCATAAAAGCTGGCCAAGGGCCCCAGCCTTTTTGTTAAGAAACATAAGTGTTTCTGTGGGTGTAAATTAAAAAGCTGCTATTTCCCCATTTTATGTAAATACAAATTATCAAATTCAGTTTGCTGGTGTTTCTGCTGCATATTTTGTGTATCATCAGTTCCCAAATGATTAGGGCTTCTGTTGTACATAAGACAGTATCAGACCATAAAGGTAATGGGAACATGCAGTGTTACTAAGTTTTGCAGCCTGAACTGTCTCTTTTTTATTTAATTGCAAAAGTAAAATAAAAAAATTCACTTCTGTTGCCAAAGAGACAAAGCTGGTATCTATTGTTTCTTTTAGTTTCCTGTTACTTTTATCAGTTTCCATACTATGGTGTATTCTGCCAAATACACAGATACTGAATATTATATATTAATCTGCAGCATACAGTAGTATTAGGTAAATACCAGTGAATACATGGAGAAAACATTGTCAAGTTCTTCATCATCTTTTCCATCTCATTCTTCTGACTTACAGGCCATTGCTTCAGACATTTCAGCACAGAGAAAAAACCTATGAACCTGTGGTAATGTTTAATTACACAAGAGTGGAAGCTGCTTTTCATCTTTTCTCATTTTTGGGTTGTGAAAACCTTGTGTTTATGTACCACTCTTACGATCTCACTTCCAGTTAAGTGCAGTTGAACAGCAAAAGTTTTAACTGCCTCATATCAGCCAGTATTTATTCCTTCAAGAACTCCCAGGTTTTTTCCCCTGGAGTCGTGTGAAGGCATTTTAGTACCTAAATGTGGTTTTCCTTATAATTCCTAGTACTTAATCTGGGATTTAAAAACTTCTAATCCTCCTCCCCATATGGATTTTGATGCTTGTGTCATGTTGCCATTGAATTGGAAGCTGTTCTGTGGTAGTGGTCTTCTGCTGAACGTGAAAGATCACTACTTGCTCTGCTTAGGGAGAAATTCAAAACTCATCAAAGAAGGACTTCTCATGCTGTGTCATCCTAACTTCCTGCATTTGTGTTTGCACTGGAGTCTGCTGCTGCTCCCTTACATTAATCACCAAAAAACTTTGTGATTAACATATTTGCAGCCTCAGAATACATTTACAAACCCATTTTCTCTCCATGTGAACTGTATTTAGTGGAATTTCCCAATACCTTTCCTGTCAGATTTCCTGTGCTAAAACACCTGAAACCTACCACAAAAAAAAAAAATAAAATAAATTCTGAAAGACATTTTATCAGGTGTATTAATGTGATTTTATATTTTGCAAATATATTAAAATTCCTTCTCCAAAAAGGGAAATGATTTAACAGTTTCAAAAATACTATAGCAGATTTCATCTGCATGACATTTAAAGTCCATTGGCATAGTTAAACAAATATTACAAAGTAGTCTTAAAAAAACCCCTATGTAATGTCACGCTTTATTTTCTAGTATCTCTCTTATCACTTGAGACTAATAAGCTACATAAGCAAAGCATTCTCCTTTGTAGTTAGCCTGACATCTGAGAACAGTTTACAATATCACTGCTCACTGCTGTAACTGCAAAGTGGCATAAAAAAATAGCCAGTTTTGTATGTGTGAAAGAATTTGATAAGTTGAGCTGGTCAGTTAGAAATAAGACTTTATATTTCAGTCTACTATTATAAAAAAAACCACAACAAACAACAAAAAACCAAAACACAATAGCAACTTGATGGGTTTCTTAAAGGTTAGTAGCTTCTTAATGAATATTCAAGTAAGGCCTTTAAAGATTGTGAAATGTGTATTAACAACCCTGTACAGCATGAAGGAAGCCTATGAAGACCATCCAAAAATGTAAATACTGAGAAGTTGTGGATGAAACCCTTTTAGATGCTTAAATGTTTTTCTCATAGATGTAGAAGGCTGGTTTTGTTCATTTTATTACATTAACATAACTTCCTAATAATACTGACTAGATCATTTTCCTCATTCCACACACTTCCTCAAATGTTTTCAAGATGATCCCTTTTACCTCAGTTATGAGACAGTGACACAGCAATGAGCCAAAACTTCATTTTTATTATGCATGTTTTATTCAGTTACTTCATCACTTCCTCCCTTCTACTCTTTTGTTTGCTTCTACCACCTGCTGCATCTTGTTAGAAGTCTAGACTGTGAGGTCTCTAAACAGAAAACAACTTTTTCTCTGTTGGAAAGAGAACCCACTGTTGTGATTTGACCTTTAGTTTGTAAGGATACTAATTGACAATGATTGGCAATTAGAATACAGCTTGTAAAGCCAAGTATGTTTGTGATCTCTGCAGACCGTATCAACATCTTAGTCAATACCTATGTTTGTTTAATGACTGTAGTAAGACAAAAACTAAGAACAGCCATATGCAGTCAGACTAAAGGTCCATTTACCTCAACACATCATATATGCTAATAGAAATTAGTACTGGATACTTAGGAAACAGCATCTGTAGAGTAAGTCCTGCCCTTGCTCTACCATTGTGGTTTCTGATAGGTAAGCAGTTTAAAGATACTTTTTTTTTTTTGTGTGCTGAAAGGTACAAAAGGATCTATCCTCCAAGAAGCTGTTTAACCATTCTTTGAAACTATTTAGTGTTATGACTTTCACAACATCCCATGGCAATGAGTTCCAAGAATATTAAATACTGTCAAGTACTGCCTTTGTCTCAAGTCATTTGCCAAATCATTTCAATTGCTGCCTTTTTGTGTGCAATAAGAAGTAGCATTCATCACTGAATTAACTAATCATCCCCCATTTATCTTCTCCATATCAGTTATATCTTCCTCAAGAACTTCTTCTGTCAGCCAGAAAGTTTCATTAAGGTGTCTTTCCACAGCCATACCATATCCATATGGTGCAACACCCTATTGGCCCTTCTCTGCATGTTCCTCTTGAAGTACTGCAGATGTGGAAGCACAATGGCATTCCCCAGTGACAAGACAGTGATCATCTCCCATTTTGTTATTTTTTAATAACACCCCAAATTCTCTTTGTCTGAGGTTTACTTCTGATAAACAGGAGTCTGGTCCCATGGAACACATTTTCTGCTTTAGTTTCATCTGAAGGCAGCGCAGTCACTGCTCTCCAGGACACTTCTGTGTCCTGAGATAGGTGTGTGTGGTAAACAGAGATTCACTTCAAAAGCGTGAACCTGATCCAGATTCAAATACTGATACAGACACACCTCAAAACTTTCCACAATGATTCCAGGATCTCTCCTGAATAGTAACAGTTTCTCCAGGGCTCATTGTTATGCATGTATAGTTAGGATTATCATTGCTTTGATCATTAGCTTGCATCTATAAGCAATGTACTCCAGCCGCTCTCATCCACCTCTTCACTGTCAACCTTTCTCTAGACAATGCTCATCACAGAATCACAGAATCACAGATATTAGGGGCTGGAAGGGACCTAGAAGATCATCTAGTCCAACCCCCCTGCCTGAGCATAATGATCTCGAAGTTGCCAGCACTATCAATGGGCTTCTTTTAAAATAAGCCATGACTGCTGTACAACACAGGTCCCAGTACTGATGTTTGGACATTGTACCATTACCCTCCATTGCTTCCTCTTTGTGAACAAGGCAGTCTAAGAGATGCCCAACACTTCTAGCCCACAGCTTTGTTTCATTAGCAGCTGCTTCTGCAGGAACTTACCAGAAGGTTTCTCAGAAAATTGATCTACACCAGCCAGAGCCATTCTTATCCACATATTGACTAAGAGTTCTGTGAGATGTGACTTTCCTCTGAACATTCAATGTTAACTCTTCTCCAAACCAAAACATGTTCACTTATAAAAAGAAACAGAATCAGCAGATGCAAGTGCTATTAATGTGAATGCAATGGAGCTCAGACCTAGTGGTGTGCAGTCCCTTGTATCCCTTCTTAATCCACTGGGTGCTGAGCACATGTAAGTGATTATGTTACTATAAGATGATTTCAAATAAACCCTACAAAATGTAAATAAATGCATTGAAGTGCCTTACGGAAGAAAATATCCTCCTTGTTTCTGTTTTGCTCCTCTGAAGGAACAGGTTGTGAGTTTTGTGGGTGGTCTGTGAGAAATTTAGCAATGCCCAAGTGAGGCTACTGCTATTGCCAAAGAAAAGTGTCTTTCTGGCACATATTTCCAGTGCTGGTTTTGCTGTAGTGTTTTGTTGTAGTTTACTGATCATGCTGGTAGCATTTGCAATTCTGCAAGGGCCAAACCATTTCCCCTTCTTTGGAAAGACACAACAAGGATGAGTTTTACCCTATGCAGGTCAGTCGTATCAACAGACTGTGAAAGTTTTGAGATCTAACAGATTTGCAACAATATTTTATAATAATAATGAGGTAGTATTGAAATAGTATTTTCTCTGTGTAATAGAGGAAAACAGATGGAAGTCTATCTCCCTTCAGCTTTGCAATTTTACCAAAGTTTTGATAATAGAGTGTAATGTTATTCAACAGGCCAAAAGGATGGTTTTCCTTTCGTCAAAACCAGAATATTCTTATTTTCATGAATGTAAAGCAAACCAGCAGTACATACCCCAGTACTGGCTGCCCTACATTGCAAATCTTCTAACTTGAATTGTTTGATATATTGTTCTAATAGTTTATAGACACAAGGAATAGTTAACTATTTAGTCAATCCTTTTTGCCAGTGTCATAAAGTGTGTAGCAGAAATTGTCTCAAAAATATAAGGATAGAGAGGAACAATGAAAAGGGATTGCACTGATGAAAATTTGAAGAGCTAAGAAACTGTAATACTGCTAAAAGTCAGATGAATGAACAAAGAAATGTTATTTACAACATAGTTGGCCATTACAATTACCCCATTGATTTAAAAAAAATAATTACCCAATTTCTTTCAATATGAGACCACATTTAAATTTTGCCGTTATTTGAATTGTCTCTCTAAATATTTTAACTTTCAGAAACAATTATAAAACAATGAGTTTATTGCTGGATTTTAATTTTGGATTAAAGACCAATTCAAAGTAAAGTTCTCTATTTGTCATTTAGAAAGCATGGGGAAAAAAAATAAAGAGATGAAATATATCACTTAAATCTTTGGATAGCTCTGAACACTGAACCTGGACAACGAAGGGAAGCACATTCAGTTCAGTGTCATTGGTGGTAGGAAAGACTTCACTGCATGTGTTTTGGCTTTAGAGAGTGATACAGATTTTGTTTTCAGTAGTCCTTCCAAGCAGGAGTATGCTTATGACATGTATCTTGAGATAAACTACACCAGATCCAGATAAAACACTTCATCAAGATTTTAATGAAATGGTACATGCATGAGAAAGCAACTGGTTGCAGTATCCCCAAACATGTCTAACAGTTTATGATGTAATGAGGAAGCTGGAATCATTGTTAAGAGTGATATTGTAGGTAACTAAGAGACTTGTCATGTGCATTGTTATGTTCCAGATGTAGCTGACCTGGAAGTGTTTATTAAGATAATGAATACTGCCAGAGTCACCCAGTTATGCTTTTGAAACTCACTCATTATCTTCAATTTGGAGGACTACAAGATCCGGGCAGAAGGGACCTCAGATTAACTCTTTGTTATTGACTTCATACCTCTGTTTAATCTACTGTCCAGATGATTGCCCACTTCAGGATTGAGGAATACTGTCTGCACTGCAAATCACAGTGACCTGCAACAGAGTCCTGAAAGCTTTCATCATGCAGCAAGATTTCTAGATTTCTACCATCTAGGGGTAATAAAGCTCAGAGGTTATCCTGAAGACATTTGTATTCTACAACCTGATTTTGCTAAAGAAAAAGATAAATGACAATGATTCTTCCAAGAGGTAACACTTTTCCAGTAAATAAAAAACACAAACTACAACCAACCAAACAACCAAAAAACAACCCAAACCCCCAAACAAACAGAAACCACAAAACAAAACCAACCAAATAAAAACCAAATAAAACACCAAAAAAAACCCCAGACCAATTAACCAAACATAACCAACCAGCCAGACAAAACCCATTACAGATGACTAGAGGCTTTGCTGGTGGGAACCAGCCTGGTATAAGTGAAGTCAGCATTATGCCCATCCCTTGCCATTCTACAGAAGTAGGTGCTTAGCTCAGTTTTATATTCCCCAGGTCAAGTCACTGTGGTCTGCTTATGAAATCAGACTTATTCCTTCAACAAGGAACTGTTAACATCAGTAAGGAGGCTGATTTAAGTTGAGAAATAATAATGCTTACTGAAATACACCATTTTCTTGCAAGTCATCCCTGTCTTAGAAAATACATGTGTGAAATACTTTTTAAATATATTTCTGCTTTCCAGTTCAATAAGCTGGTTTAAATATGTGTCTCTCCTAAAAAGTGACTCAATTGAAAGAAATGGGACATGGAAATCCACAGTGCTCAAAACTTGAATTTCCTCACTTCGTAAAACAAAGATTATTTTCTATCTCTGAATCTGCAAACCAAACCCAGCATCCAAAACTTCAGCCACATTCTCTCTGATTTGCATGTCTCTACATGCAAGAAAGATTCAACAGGCCAAACAGTGCCATTATTATCTTCAAGTTTTGGCTTTGCTAGCACCCGAGTGCAGGTTTAAATGGGAGATGTTGTAACGCACCAGGAAATACATTATCTTTCTGGTGGATCACGTGAGCTAAAATACACTGCTGCTCCGTCTCACACCGCTGCATGAACAGACTAAGATTTCATTGAAACCTGTCACTCTGGTGGACAAGCTTTCTTTTATGGGTGTTGGGTCATCTCAGTGAGGAGATGCCATTTTTAAAACATCACTTCTACACAAAGAGCAACAGTTCAGTGCAAAAACTGCTGAGTTTTAAAGACTGATTTTATTATTGTGATCCACAAATACATGAATGCGACAGCCCCCTTCAGAGATTGAGCTGAAATCTTTAGATCACCTGCTTCAGGTGTTGCAATATAACCTGATAAAATGTTACCACTTAAGACTTCAGTTTTCAACATCATCATCCCTGAATGTCTAAATGTCTGTCTATAAACACCCAATTATTAAATTAAAAAGATAAAATAATCAAAATTAGCTTTACAAGCCTCTCTATGATACTGATTATTGATGAATATATGAATCAGTTAAATGAATTTTATAGAAGTAAATAGGATGCTCTGTGCTAGGAAAAATAAAGTCAGGTGCACACTTCATAGAAGATTTGTTCCCCTCTAAAGCCATCTCAATGACTTCTCATACCAGAGCCTTTGTGAGAGAACTATTTAGGTTCAAATAACATGAGAACTAAATTGTCCATGGAAAATACAAATTATTACCTCAAATTACTGTCAACAACTTCAATGAGAATCCACAAACTTGGTATTTAACAGTAAATACATCACCCTTTCTGTTTGTTGCCAAAATTAACAAGGATTTCCTATCAACGCATCCAACAGTGTATTCAAATCATAAAGCGAAACGGGGCTGCCATACAGAGGGCCACTGTGAATACCCTTCTGTCAAGACCTCTGTTTTCAGTTTGTTATCTATAAGGAATATACACATAGTTCTTTAGTATTTAACAGGTTATCTCTTATGAGAAAGAAAGAAAAAAATTAAAACCAAATAAAATAAAATAATTCCTTCCATGACTCTCACCCACTCAGAAAAGCTTTAAGTCATAAGCATGTGGAAGTCAAGCAAAGCCAAACTAGTATCTTATACATCCAGAGAATTACACTAACATACATGCAGCATTCCTTACTGTTAAAGGAAAATAAATATATTGACTTAAAAGTAAAACTTCACAACTACACCTCCTATGATATAACGGAAGTAATTTTCTTCTGATGTAATGTGTTTTGGTTCTAATAGTCAGTTCTAGATTTGTGTATCACTAAACACAGAATTCTCAATACGTGTTCTTTTGCTTCTACAATAAATTTTCACAGTCCTAAAAGAAATATAATAGGAGGTATTTCAGAAGCCATTTTTAACCAGAAAAAGGCACATAGTTAACCAAACACTGAAGTTATTTTGCCTGTGATTTTATTTTACTTCGATGTAAATAAATTGACTTTTTCTTTAAAAGGTTGAAAAGCCTTTTAAAATAATAAGACAGTAGAAAATGAAGGAACTGATGGGATAAATATGCACATCTGTTTCAAAAACTTAACATTTTATATTTAGGTATCCTGTGTACCACCAAAATATGAGAAGTTAGTACAGGTAATACAGACTTTTTAATGTGCTTTATCATGGCTCCTAGATCACCATCAGCTTTACCAAAAATAGTCTTGCAGCCAGCATTAAATGCTCCCAACTGCAGGGGTAATTATTGTTCTGTTCAGTGAAGTTCAGTAAGAATCCTTGAAGGACTTGGGTACTACTAATGGGGTCAATCAAGAGTGTAGTGCACTTTTGGAATGTCACCATGAGCCCCAAATTATTTATATACACCAATAGCTCCAACATATTTCAAGAGAAAACCCTGAAAGTCTTTAATGGTCATCCTGCCATCCACATAATGTTTTACTTGTCCAGAAGGACAGAACACCACATATCTAGGCAAGAACAGAGGTATCAGCTCTCAACTTTTTTTAAAATGAAGCTACTACCATCTACGTACTTGCTACCTACTAGACATACAAACTCATCAGCATTGTAGACATTTCTTCTGACCTCTGTAATGGAGAACTTCGCAGTAGAGCTGCAAAGTGTAGATGGATTGACAATCAAAGCCTTGCACATGCTTTTTCTCACACATCCAACACATAGGTGAAGATTTTACGTCCTGACCAGCTAAGAAGGTCACATTCCAAACACCTCACACAATAAGGAATGCACAGACATACTTCCACTTACCTGTTCTAGAGGATACAATTCTTCAATATTATAAAATGATAAGCAAAAGTAGTTCAAATGGACTAACAAAGAAAGGAGGTGTTTCAGAAGCTCTGAACCACAGTATTAACAATTTAAATTCATCCATGTAAGTGCCTGCAAAGTGACTGGGCTCAAAATTGACTGCAAACTGGGTTATAAATCTGCTCTCATAGAGCACCTCCATGCCAGGTTACTTCTAGAGCAGCATCACCCATACACCATGCAGTAGTATTCAATTCACAGCCCACATCCAACTGCCAGATGTCTTTGTCTTACACCACCACAAAGATCATAAAAAAGCAGAACTGTTTAATGACAAGTAGGAGCTAAACCAGCATGGCTACCATTAGCCCAGTGGGTACTAGTTCTAGTTCTTCCCAGAACTAATGCAAAGCACCAAGAAAATTTTGACAAGACCAAGCAGAGTTTCTCTACACATCACAGAAGTTACTTATACATGATCTTATTACTTTTGGGGTCAAATTTGTTCTTCATGGAACACCCACTGGCTACACCAGTCGCAAAGGAAACACAGCTGACATGAGGTATCCTTAAAATTGCCAAGTAATACGACAGATCTCGCAAAACGATGGGGAAAAGGTCAATTATAATATTAAAATCAGGATGTACTTCCCATAATTTAACACCATATATGAAAGCGTAAATGCTGTTCACTTGGAAGGAGGTCTGTGTCTCAGCAAAGTAAACCAATGTCATCCCTTAACTATGACCTTTGTTAAAGTCTTTGAAAGAGATTACGTGAAACCTACCAGATTTCCACTTCTTGCACTTAAGACCATACAGCTGATCATCACGATCATCAAACAGAGAGTAAGTCCAACTATGACCAACAAACCACAGCAGCAGTTCCACACCCAGACACGCCCTGATGTTTGGGCAGCTCCTAATCACTGGCACACAGTTCCAACTGGAAGGTGATCGTTCTGCCCTAGCCTTTAAACTTTGCGCTCCAGACAACCACAATGCAAACGGCCATTCCACCAGGAAGCCCGGAGCCCAAGGATGTGCTCCAGACCAAGAGCTGGTGCAGGACGTCCAGTTTTGTTTGGTTGTTTTAGATGGTAGACTTCCACCCTGGTTCCACTGACTGGAGCTGGATATTTAACACACTTGGGTCCAGTCTTCCTTATTTGTAATTTCTGCTTTCTCCCTGCTCCTCCTCTGGCACGGGAAGAGTGGCTAGACTTGTTCTCAGTTTGGGCACTAGAACTGGGTGCCTGAGGTCAAAATTTGGCTGGGTCTCTCCCACTGCCTGCCAGCTCCCTTTTCCCTCCCTCCTCCCGACCTGGAAACATCGTCGCCCGATGCATCGCCGCTCTCCCCTCCGCCACGGCCGGAGAAGGCGAGGGGGGGATACGACACACCGCATGCCGGGCTGCGGGGGGCCGGCGCGGCGACGCCGCCCGCTCCACCTCGCACCCCGGACCGCCCGGCCCCGCCGGAGCGGGGCCCCCGCCAAACTTTGGAGCCGGCCGTGGTGCCCGCGGCGCAGCGCGGCCCCCCGCGCCCGCCCGGCCGCCGCCCCCGCAGCACCCCGGGCGCGAGGTGAAGCAACCTGGCGCCGGCTCCTGCACTTTGCACAGCGGGCGCAGAGCCGCCTCCATCCCTGCGCCTCCCGGCAGCGCTAAGGCGCATTTTTTCGCACTAATCTGCACATTCAGCACGTCCAGAGCGCCTATGACTTTACCTGGACTTTCTCTACTCTCCGGGCTCATCACACAGCGATCGCCTCCCCATCCTACCGCTAACTCTCGCTCTCCTTCACTCCTTCCTCCTTCCCTCTTGTAAGGCCTGCTAAGATCAAGCCCGATGGAAAGTAGAGAAAGAGAAAGAGAGAGGCAGAGGGAAGGGAGGAGAGCCGCTCCATCCCTCCCTCCCCTGCCCCCCCACGGCACACCCGCCAGCCCTTTTCCCCCCACCCCAGCCCTTCCCTCGGCGATTTCCTCCGCTCTTCGGCAACTAAGAGGGCTCCGCGGAGCGGCTCCCGAACGCGCCACCACTGCCCTCCGCGGCGCCCCGGCCGGC
>JANHGL010022891.1:51350-66925 GCA_024611195.1 Ceyx melanurus | reverse complement strand
CCGCCACGAACCAGTGACACACCACCACCCACACCCACTCCCACCCACACGCCCTCACCACCCCACCCACCGTCGCCCCGACAAGCGCCCGGGCGCTGCTGAAGTTGCGGGTCTCGCATCCCGATGCCGGTACGGAATCACGCGGGGATGCGACGTTAGGAAATGAAACCACCATCGCGCTGCGGGCTCTGGAGCGGGCACAAGGGCCGGCGAGGTGACGAGGGGAGGAAAGGAGCCCGGGGAGAAAAAGAGAGGGAGAGCTTGCCCAGCCTCGGCGGGCAGCGGCCGAGGGCTAGCAGGGCTGCGGCAGCATCATCCCCGAGACGGAGCCGGAGGAAAAAATGCACCATCACCGCGGCACGGAGGGTGCTCTGTCCCCCAACGCCTACCGCAGGGTCGGCGGGCGCGGAGCGAGGAAGCCCCGCAGCAGCCTCCCGCCGCCTCCAGCCGCCGCTTTGCCACGGGGCTGCGGGAAGGGGCGGCCGGAGGCTGTCGCGGCGAAGACGCGTTAGAGCGGAAAATAGAAGCAATCGGATCAATGGGTGCAGACAACAGCAGGGAAATGCTTTCGAGACACGGGCTGCCCCGCGCTCCCAGAGGTGCGGGCTCGGCCTGCGGCTCCTCAGCACCCCCGAGGCGAGCAGGGGCGAGCCCCTAGAGCGGCCCCTGCAGCAAAGGGAGGACGCCCGGGTGCAAGTTGGCTTTTTCCCCCGAAAAACCTCCTCCTGATCCCGCTTTCGACCCTAAGTGAAAGATCTAGGACTCGCTCTTTAAAAATACTCGCCGATGTATCTGATGCAAGAACGCTTTAGGGCTCTACGCCAACCCATCCGGCGGCTCTGCTGCTTGGCATTCCTTCACGTGGGGGCCTGGGCACCAAGGAGTATTTAATGCTCATGGAATTCCTACCTAGCTTCTCCATAAGCTATGACAGGTCTTCTTCTGCCTCCTTTCTGCCCCACACATCTGCATCTGCTGCCCACCTGCTGCTCTCTGTATTGACCTCGTCTACCCACTTGTACTCTAGAAGCCTTTGCTGCAATTCATTTGTACATTCCAGTATGTGCTAAGGCTCTGCTGAAGATCCACACAAATCCCCGTGTTGACTAATCAAGCCCTGAGCAGCACCTAGCAGAAAGGAAATACTCATTTTTACTGCCTGCTAGTGGTTGCACTGGATCTTATCCTTCATCTTCCATGGGCTTATTGAGCATCTGCCAGCTGAACACCTGGTGCCAGAACAATTCTTTTCTTTCCTTTTATCTCTTCATTTTCACTTTTTTTTTTGTGCCATTCCATAATTCCATATTCTTTCTATTTCCCCTCTTCCTTTTTGTTTTTAATTTGCTTCTTCTATTCATGATTTGGTGCTTGCTGAAACTCATCTCTGCTTGGCTGATCACTGAGGTGTTTGGAAATAAAAGCATGTCCTGGCTGCCCAGGTACCACAGTCCTCAGCCTCACCAGGGGAACAACATCCTGCCTTTCTTCTTGCTCCCACCTTCTTGTTCCCACCTCCCTGCTCTTTGTGGTCCCACGGTTCTATTTCCCCCTGGTTTTAACCCCTATGCCCCCTCTCCCCCCCATTTCCACATAGCTACAGATCACAAAGGCACCACTGGCCTCCTTATTTCGAGCCCAGTTTAACCAGACCATCCAACCATTAGGCCAGCCTCTCCCAGCCAGGCCCTCTCTGCTCCATCTCTCCTGTCACTATAACTCAGGCCCGAGATGATCCCACAAGTGTCTCCAGTGTTCAGAGAGGATCATTAAATACAGCAGCAGCAGCAGCAGCCTGGCTGTGGCCCGTGTTTTCCCCAGAGTGCTGTATAACACAGAGCTGCACGCTGCTGCCTTCCAGTTCCCCTGCCTGATTTCCAGCCCCTCAGTGCCTGGGGAAACCAAGGAGCCCCTCTCTCTTCAGACTTGTTCGCTGCCTTTGGAATATGTGAGTTCCACCAGAGGTCCTGTCACTGGCACAACTATGACACCAAAAGGGTTTGAAGGGCAATCTGCTTAAAGGCACGAGAGTATGGATTGTGCTGTGACTAGCACTGGTATTTCCTTCTGAAAGATTTTCCTTGTTGATATGAAAACTCCACTTAGAAAAACACATCCGTCAGCATTCCAAAAAGGGCAGCTAGACCCACGAGCCCCATTTCTCTGTTACTCTCTCTAGCAATTTCTTTTGAATTATAGAGCCTGAGATACAATCTTTTTTTTTTCTTTTTCCATGTAGTTCCTGGCTCCAAAGTATACCTTCTTCTGCCCTGTTGACGCAAGGCTGCACACACAATCTCTTGGTGACACGTTATTCCAGCTACACTTTCACACTTCTGCTAGTTGACACCTGAATTCTTGTACTCCCTGATGTGCCCTTGAGGGGAGACTGCATCTCAAGTGTTAAACCTGGTACTCGTGGAGCAATTCTGTGCACTATTGGGATGCTTATAATACAAGGAACAGGCAGATGAAAGGCCTCAAAGGCAGCTGATGCTGACAGTTTTATCCAGTACACGTGGCCGTGCCACATGTGCCAATGCTTAGAAGAGATCAGCTCCCGGATGAAAAGCTGCTAGATGAGAAGTCTCAAGTGCTCTGAAGATCTCAAAGCAAGGTCGGGGCTGCTCTGGCTGTGCCCTGCACTCCTCTAGCTAAACTGGGCAGCACTAGCTGGCAGCTGAGACCCGAGGCCAGACTGCACCTGATGCCAGTCCCACGTTCGCTGTGAGCAAAGCCTTCTGTCGCCGTGCTTGGCTGGGAGATGGTGTACTAGAGACAAATTATGCAACCTCACTTATTCACACTTGGATTGCATCTTGGCTGTGCTGCTCTTGGAAGCCTGCAAAGTTTCCCAGAACTTAGGAGAAGCCAAATGGTACAGATGAGTGTAGCAAAACCACCTCAGAGACACAAGCTATGGGTACACAACACCCGTTCTCTTTCTGCTCCGTCTACCCTAAGAGTATAAAACCACCTTATCTTTAAACCACTTTAAGGCCTGTGTCTGATGTGTGTAAAGGCCTTTGGAAGGTGACCTTGGTCAACAATATTGATAAAAAAAATGCTTCTTACAGCCCAGCTAGTATTTATCAACGTTGTTTTCCTTGAGACAGCACTAAAAATACTTCCACAGCTGCTAGGAGCAAATCCCACCAAACACAGAAGGGACATTTGAGTTAGCTTTTCACCACTGACATCATCATGCAATGGGTTTATGAACTCTACATATGTACAGAGGAAAGAATAAAACAAAAATCCAGTCTGAACAGTACTGGAGAGAATGAAAGCCACACCACATATGTGAACTACTGTAAGATGCCACCACTGCTGAGAAGGACAAGACCCTGTTTAACCTACTTGACCCAATAAGGTCCTAGCCAGTACTAAAAAGATGGGAGTGTAGGAGGTCCTGTTTTCAGTGGCAATGCCTCTTGACAAAAGAGTTGGGTCTGGGTCCAAAGACCCTACTAGAAAAAGCTTGTTTGCTCAGCTGCCAGGTAGAAGACCCAACCCAAAGACACCATGTTGCCTGTTCCAGTAGAAGACCAGCAAAGGACATGCATGGACTTGCTATGGATGAAGCTGGAGTTTCAAGAAGAGGACTGCTTATTGCAGTTCTGTATATTTTCAGCCCTGGTTTGACCAAAAATTGGCAGACTTGGTCTACACACATGTGTCTGTCAGAAGTGAATCCAAGTGGATTGATGATCATCTATTTTCCATGTGTGCAGGAAGAGCACACTTGGCTTCAGTGGAATGCAGGGGCAGCAGGGTACTCTGCTACGTGCAGTTGTACAGGTTTTATGCAGCTAAAGCACATACCTCGATGCAAAGTACACCACTCTTGGATATCACATGGATTTTTAATGCTCTGAGAGATCCTTTGGGTCTATATACAACGAGTAGATTACATTCACCTACATCCTGTCAGAGTTTTTTTTACCCTTGCTGCTGAAAGAAATATGGCTCTTATTCTTCACATGAACTAGCGTGCAATCCAAGTCCAACTCATGGCCAGTTAGGAGAAGAGTGTGCCTTGTTTTTCATTGCAATTAACTGCTTCAGATGAGGACTCCTCATGTCTAAAGAGAGGGCTCAGCTTTTTCTGAAAGACAACTTGCATTTCCTCAATGTGTCTCACACTTTGAGGACTGACTGAAACATTCCACTCCTTTGGTGACCCGTTATGCCAAGGGGAAGCTGTGTGGTGTTGCATTTGACTTTCGACTGGATGTGCTGGCACATGCCAAGAAACAGAACAAAGCATTGCAATATCAGGTGGAGTGTTATTTTGTGCTGCTCCACATGTGAAATTGCTGTCAGAAAAAAAATTTGCACAAAGGGCATGGAAAATGTGAATAAATGTTGTGATCCTTTTACCTTCAGTTTTAAATAGATGGATTAAAATGCATGGATCCTAAAGATTTATGCATCCGTTTATAGTCCATTCTGGAGCTTTAACATTTCATGCAGCTTGTGGGAGGGAGTGTATTATTTATATAAAGTCATGGTTATTCAGCAGTGTTTATTCCTGAAGAGCAACAAAATGTCTTCAAGGGAGAAGAAGAAATTCATAACTCTGGTTTACTACCAGGGGTAGCCAGCTTAACAGTCTTATTTCATGACTGATTTACAAAGAGCTTGGCTCCTACAAGCACCTTTGGAGCATTATGCTACCAGCAGAAGTCACCTCCATCTCCCAGGACAGACAGTACCACAGCAGTAGGATGACATGTGGCTTGACTTGACTTCAAGTGGCTTGACAGCTCTTCATAGAGTCAGATACATGAAGAGGTGGTGGTGGTGACCTTTACTTTTGCAGAGATACCTGAGCTTTATTTCTGCAGCTCTTTTCCCAGCACAATACTGAATGGAGATGCAGAACTGGGTCCTGAATGGAGAAGACCCATGCCAGCTACCCACTGATAAAATTTTGTGTGACATCAACTGATATAATTTATGTGTGACATCAGTTTCCTGGTCATGAGAACTATTATTCTACCAGATACAGCGTAACATTCATCTCTTATTCCAATTATTTTCCTTCTTTATCTTTGGGCTCTTTTGCCTGGAGTCGTTTTTAAGACCAAGAGCATGAAAAGTGGTATAATGTGAAAGTCTAGCTGCTCTTTCTAGCTCCTTTACCTGGTTGGAATTGTAGTGGTTGCTTGTTTTCCTAGCAGAAAATGGAACTGTTTCAATGAAAGATAAAAGCAACCTGGAGACATAAACCAGGATTTTCAAATGGAATTTCTCAGTCAACTTTTCTCTAAAGGTGGATCTTGCAGGAGTTAGGTTCAATTCACTCTGACTGTCTGCACAGTTACCTAGCTGGATACGATTCCTGCAAACCACCAAGGGGAATGAATAGTTTAACTGAACAAATCCCAAGCAGTCTGAGATATCCTATCTTGTAACAGCAACACCTGACCTGTGCCTGTCTGTAAAGGTGAGAGCTGCAGTACGTACAGGTGTATGAGCCACCTCTGCTTGTTTTCAGGAGCCCATGAAGACAGGTAGGTAGGTAAAATAAACCAGCACCTGGTTGTTTAACAGATGCAACAAAGGAGGGGTGTCTGTGAGAGGGGTAGTGCTGCTGGAGGCCCTCAGAAGACACTCCACACCCTGCTGGAACACCTCGTGTGAGTATTCTGGTGTGGAGCTAAGAGTAGAGGTCAGAGTAAAATTGTGGTGGTGTTCCTTGTACTCTTGCAGGCAGCTGGAGGCTGCAACTGCTCAGGAAGTGTGTCTCTGTGCTTACTAGCTCCTGCTAAGCTTTCTTTCCTTGAATTTCCCATGAACCACACGACCATATGGCAGCCAGGAGGACCTGTGGCCACGAGCTTCGTGTACGGTGTGAGAAGAGAATTTTCTTAAGCTTGGCACCTGCTGACATCATTTGATACTCCTACTTCATGCATTATGAACCAATACACAGGCATTCTGCATTCAGCACCTAGTGCCAGCCCCTATCTGTAAGCCCTGCTCCACGTCTCCTGATAGATTGCTAAATCATTCTGCCAGCCAGCAGCCTGCCCATGCTTGCCTTCTGCATATGGATGGAGAGCCAGCACAGGGGCCCTGCTTACAAGAAGCATCGGTGGGCAGTGCCTCACCACTTGGGCACTGCCACAGTACCCGGGCACACACGGGGTGAGTAGCAGAGTGTGCACCCAAAGGCACTGCTACCTGTCCCACGGGAGACTCTGGGGACAGAGGACGCTTGTTTGCCCCAGGGGAATATCATCAACGTGGGCTTCAGCATTTCTGATTGTTCTGGGGGGTGGGACAGCAATGAAATATAACAGAAAAAGTGCTAGGATTGAAGGATTTGCCTCAGAAGGATTCTCACAAGGATCAGAAAACATCCTTGGAGATTTTTTTACACGCACGTGCGTAAAAATTCACAATTTAGGTCTGAGAGGGGAGAAGACCAAAGAGCCACAGTTCTGAACAGCAGATCATTTGGGTGTTTTTAAGGATCTGAAAGGGATTTTTGGTCAATGCTGACATTGTACACAACAGACTAACAACAGCTAGCACAAAGATAATGCTCTAATGAAAACTGCTTCCCATTTAATGTATAGTACCAATCCTTAGCCAGGTATAGTATTTTACCAAGCCACACTAACCTCCTGTCTGATTTACAAGCTATCATGCATATATTTAACTTTACCTTAAATGAAACAAACCAGCAGTAGAGAAACCTGAAAACATTTCTCTCCCTATCATGTAATTAATTTGTTCCTCAAAATGTCATTGCTTGTGTGTAATAGAAACATTTTGATGATCAATCAGGCACAAGTAACTACTACTTAGGAATTATCTGAAGGTATACCAACTAAAACAGTGCAAAATGCAAATGAAGGTGCCTCAACAGCTAAAACATTGATGTCAAATCATACACATAAGTGGTAACTTAACAAAAGAAACACTTGGAATGCACATCAAATAAAGCTTTGCAATAAAAAAAGAGATTCCTGCTGCCTTGGGATATCCACAAAGTTACTCATCACTCCCCACAACCCCTCATCTGTTTTTTCTCTGTGTCTGTGCTGACCCCACTCCATTCCCAGCCACTCCTGCCAGGTTTTGAGGCACCCCACACACCCTGCTACCCAAGGGTGCTGTAGCAGAGGCAGGATTTTCTGGCATGGGAAGCCAGCTCAGTGCATTGTCCACCCTCCTCCTGCCACAGCCCTGCTGGAGGGTCTCAGTGCCAGCTGGGTGGGCTGCAGTGGAGCAGGATACAACTGGCTGAGGCTTCTCCTTCCTATGGAAATGCCACTCTCTTCCCAGGACGTGGCCTCACCACTTTTTCTTTTGCTCTATCAAAAGTGCTGTGGCTTCAGAACAGGGCACTGTTCCCACTGGCTGTGCAGGAGGGGCAGGTAGGAAACAGCAGCCCCTGGCCACTGCCTCGCTGTGCCTGACCTCGGAGCAGTCCAGTGGGCTCTGAGAGAGCCCCTGCAGATGATTTATGAGCTTAGGCTGCTTTCCACAGTTCTTCTTTCCTAGCCTAGCAGGAAGATGTAAAACCTGCCACGTGTCAGCTCGGTAACTGGATGTATAGAATGTGGATAACAGATAAGGTGCCAGTAGATGGCTCTCCAGATATGAGGCCTATGGCTTTCGCAGGACTAGAGACAACTTCTTGGCTATTGAGGAATAGCTGCTTTTGCTGCTTGCCAGGAAGAAAATCACCCCTCCAACTGCATTCGGGGAAGGTGTCAAGGTCAGAAGACAGATTGGGTGAAACTGGTGCATCAGACCTGCCCCAAAATCTCCAAGCTCTTATCTTAGTTCTTTTTGACAATTAAAGACAAAAACACAAGCCCTCTTTAGGTAAAGTATGCTGGAAAATCCCCTTTAATTCTCTAAGTGAGATTTAAGGGCTGCTTAAGCAGACTGGAAAGAGCTGAGAGAATCCATCTGCAGTCCCCCTGTTTCTGTGCAAGCAGAGGTACTGCCAGTCCCAGCGGGCTGTGTAGTTAATAAGTTAGATTTTCTTAACTAAACAGTTGAGCTCTGTCTGTTTAGAGTTGCTTTTCTCAAGCATATGAACTAATACCCCTAAGGGGAGGGGGTCCAGGAGGGAAGCTCACAGTTAGCAATTCTACAGAGGACTGAAATGAATTTTGAGTACTGTGAGGGTGCAGTACATGATATTTAATTGCCATTTTGCTTTCTTTTAAAAGGAGAAGAGGAGAGGGAAGAGAAGGGAGAGATATCTCCTCAATTTAGGCAGTGATTTATATCTCCAGCCTAAATTTTGTGAACTGAGCAAAGACAGATAACAACAGCAAAAGCAATCAAATTCTTCCATCTATTTAATCACTCCTAAAGCAAGGGAGAAGATTTGTACAACACAACTCTATTCAGCCAGCTGGCCACGTAGCATCCGAACTAGAAATTCTGCTTGAAAAATTTATTCCAATTTTAATTAAAATAGTTTCTTTAAATGAAGTTTTTCCACCTAGCATGTCCCGAGGCCTACACCATCCAACTGTGATAGATTTTCCTGGTCAGCGACCCCAGTCTGGATTTATTACACTCCTTCTGTTTCTTTGGTTTCGTGGCAGGGACAACTGGTGTGATTGCTGACTAAATAATTAGCCAAGGGAACACTTTCTCTGTATGTATCTGTACTCATTATGCTAGTGAGAAAATGTAACTTCCTTTTCATCATCTCTTTCACTATAGGTACCCAGCGCTTTCCAGGAGCAAAGAAGGGAGAAAATGCAATTGCTAAAAGCTTGCACCCTCATTATGAGACTAATGATACCTTTTTCTCTCCATCTTGCCTGATAAAGGCAGCTAGAGAAGTGGAGGTGTGGAGCTGCTGCTTTCCATTACAATAGGAAGGAGGAATGCAGGCTTGGAGTATTTTACCTCCACCAAGCAAGAGTGGGAATGTGTAGAATGTTAGTCTTAGATAATAGAGTAATATACCCTAGTAGAAAACCAGAGTAATAAATTCCCTGACACTGCCCAGTGTTGCGAAAGCCCTGCCTGACCTGCCCTGATCTCCGGTCCTGCTCCTAAGTCTCTGTGTGGATTTGTCTTTTCTCTTGCTCCCTCCTACTCCACTCCTACCACAGGCTACAGAGGGAATGGAATGAAAGCAGCTCTGGTTAGGTGTTCTGCCTGTTTTGCATGAAAGTACTTCTTGTATTTCAGCTATTGAAAAAAAAAAAGAAAAGGATGAACTTGAGCTGAGAATATGGGCTGAATTGAGCTGGGATCAAACTGTTTTCTTTTGGTTTCTGCACTTGGGCTTTTTACAGAAGATGAATGTCACTCAATCCACGATGCTCCTCAAAACCTTATGAGAAAATCTGCTTTCAGGCTTTAGAAAGAACTTGTTGAACTTAAACTACAATCGATGTAAATTACATCCCTGAACTGCAGCCTTTACCATATTAACAGGGGCACCTCAAGCTTTGGGAGTCGTGTAAAAAAGCTTCCTTTCTTCCACAAGGTCATCATTATTTTTGTTTATTTATCTCTTTTCAGGAAGATTTCTCCCACGTAAGGAGGCAGAGGCTGGAATTAACATTGGTAGAAAGTTGGATGACATTCTGATCCCACTGAAATCAAAGTGCGTTAGTTATTTTAGTTAGCTGGGACTCTTTTCCACCAGTTTTAATGACTAATATAGTTACTCTTTGATTTACATACTATTATCTCCCTGTGAACTTTGGAGAATCTAGTCTCATTTCTTTTTATTACAGCACTAGAAACTATTAAAGAAAAGCTCACCTTGAAGTGTAGAAGACAAGGTGGTTCTTCTGCAAATATGGGCTACCTAATGAATTCATGGCTTGCCTGACAGAGCTGTGAGGGATGTGCTGGGGGATGTGCTGAGGGATGCTGGGAATTTCTGAGCAGTAATTTGATCAAAAGGAAACGCAGAGTTTCACTTATTATACCTCTCATTTTATGGATTCGTGCCCCCATTCAATCTCCCATCTGAACATCTGGTGTGCCTTAAGAAGATTCTTCCATGTGGAGTCTGGTTCCTGATTTCTTCAGCTATTATTTATTGCATCGTTTGGGCTTTAGAAGGGATTGCTGAACCAGTGTGGATAATCTAAAAAATAAACTTAATCTAAAACTAATGCAAACTGTACAGCATAGGAGATTTAGAAAAGCCTACTTAGCAGTCAAGTAAAACCTTTTCATTTATCTTGGTACTTCCTGAATCCAGCTCTGAACAGATATGGGAAGATGAGAAAGAAAGAGAAGTACCTTTTGAGTGACCAGGAGGCAGAAGCCTACTTGAAAAAGATAGTCTGAGCAATGTTTAGGGATCAGAGTGGTTTGAACTCCCTGCCATTGCTCAGTGCCTGCCATCTGCAGTCTGCTGACCATCTCCAACCAGTGCAGCCCAGTTACACCCTTGTGGAGAGCCAGAAGCCCTAGGAAATGCTCACTGTGAGCACCTGCCTCTGTCTCAGTGGTAGGGTGGCAGCTTTGTTTTGAGAACAGTGCCTGTTACCCACACTGAAGCCAAAGCATCTTTATTTCATCTACGTGCTAGCTGCCTTCAGAGCTGACTGCCTGAAATGGGCTTTGATACTGAGGCAGAACTCTCTCCAGCTGGGCACAGTCACATCTTGGGGGCCTGCTAATGCTGTGTGCTGGCACAAACCCTCTTTGGGAGACAGATTCAGGGCTTGCAGGTGTCAGTAATATTTATTTGAAGTACAGTTTATTTGACTGGAATAAAAGACTCATTTCTTTGTTCTTAGCCTCGACCACTGTGAAGAGTTGCCATAACAATGTTGGTTTGCAATAGTAATGAGGGAGATCCATCCCGAACCCAGCCAGTCATACTCATCTGGTTTACATACACCCAGGACTTTTGCAGGTATCATTCAGAGAAGATAAAACGGCCCAAATGAGCTCTGGATTGCCAGCTCAGGTCCCCTTTACTATTGGTATAAGCACATTTGGGTTATTTCACTGTACCAAAAGGAATTATTTTCTTGTTTGACCTTCAAGAGCGTTTTAAACCTTGAAATACAGAGAAAACACTTTCTTAAAAGCAACAGTATGTCTGCACCACTACACTTCTGTGTGGTACCCACATCCCAACACTTCATTGCACGATTTGTTCTGGGCTAGAAAGTAGATTTCAAAGACAGTGTCTCCCTGCCTGATGTGCAGAGCTGCACAGGGCAGACCTGAGCCGCTCACCCAAGTCACTTCAGAGGTGGGAGGCTGTGGCTAAACCCAGGAGTGCCTCCCAAATCTGGGTGCAAATGTACTTTCTGACTTCACACCAGGGCACGACTTGAGCACAGGGCTCGTCCTTCCCCTGCAGGAGGTTCTGCAACAAGCCTGGCACCAGGACCACAGGGGCTGATGCTGTGGTGTGGCTGGGCACCCACGAGCCTCTGGAGGGGCACCATGGCTACTGATCTGACAACCCCTGCCCTCCAGAGATGGTGCTCCAGAGGCAGCCAGTCTATTGCATACTGTAAACAACATGTCTGGTAGAGCCCATCAACCAGCTTAGAAGTGAGAGTTCTGGAAAATGTGCAAAATGAAAGCAAAATTACAGCACTGCTGTAGCTAGTGACAAAGCAGGAAGATCCATCAGCATTAAGTAAATAGCTAGCTTGGGGTTTTCAATTGCAATTACCACGTTCTCTCTCTGTTTGTAATACTTAGGAGACCCGTAGCACATTACAGAATTTTGTTAATTACTAAGCAAGTGAAGAGAGAGAGAGAGAAAAAAAATGCTGTGACCAAAATATATAGTGTATTGATTTAGAGAATTGTAATTCAGGTTTAATAATTTATCATTCCTCTTCACAGGCTACACTGTGTTTTATAAAAAGTAATGAAACCTTAAGGATACAGAGAAAATCATTTCACCCTCTGTCACTTGATCCATGCTGAAAAATGGGAAGGTGTGGTTTGTCTTCCCCTCGCCCTATTTATTAAATGTGCAGCTTGGCAAAGAGTAGATTAGCAAGATTACAGAGTTTTCTTTGTTGTTATTTATCATGCAGCGGCAGAGAAAACAGTAACTGGTGTTTGATGTTGAGAGAGTCTTCCCAGGTAATACCCTCAGGAAGTAATCACAGGAGCACTCAAGAAGATGACAATCATTGGCCCATCAATTTGAGCAGTTCAAAGCAGAAGTTGCTGGACTCGAATGATAATGAGATCACCTCTATTGCTGGAAAAGGTAAGACACTCAAACTGGGACTTCCACTAGCACAGGAGCACAGGGAGTTATTTGTGACATCACTGGGGACTCCAACTGGAGGAATGACCAGCAGGAAACTAACTTGTCAGGAGAAAATAGTCCACCTTGTTACAAAGATTTAGACTGCTTGGAGTGGATGTGCCCATCTGGGCTAAACCATGTCACTGAGTGCACTGGGGAAGCTTCAGGGGGAAAAGCTTCATGCAGGACAGGAAAGAAACAACAGGGATGAAGTTCTTAGGTCTGCTTTTTTTTTGGTTGGTTTTTTTTTTCAGAGATGCAGGAATCATTTTCAGTCGTTGCTCAGTTTTAGCACAAAGAACTGCTGCCAGATCCCCAGTGCTGCAATCAGAAATGTCAAACAGCTTCAGGATACAGGGAGGAGGTCGGGTTCTCTGCCTTGTTTCCACTGGAAACAGGATTTATGTGATCCCACTGATGATGAGCACGCGACTCTTTCCCTCCCTCATCCACTCTTGATTGTGCTGGCTGCTTGCAACCAAACCAGAGCATCACAGGTTTCTTAAAAGTAATTACATTCCTACAGATTTCCTTGAAGTAGACAAATAGGAAAAGGACAGAGCCCCTAGACATGCTCTGAACTCAGCTCATTATTAATAGGTACCACAGGTCCTCCAGAGGAGATCCCTGAATGATCCTAGCTACAGTTCAAATCCATCTGAAACCTCAACCTTTGTCAAGGGTCATTGGACACAAATCAGACACCAGGAAACATGGTGTGGGGACATAAAGGGGGCATCTGAAAGACAAAGGGGATATGCTGAAATCTGGAGAATATTGGGAAATGATCACACATGCCTCCTTTTCTCTTACTTCTGCATCATTTTTCTTCCAGATTTTAGCCACTTTATTTTTACATATCTAATTTATTGCTGGTTTGGTTGTTTTTTTTTTTAGCCAGGTATCATTTGTCACCAATTATTTCCTTCCAGCTGATTCCACAGATGTACTGGGGCTGGGAAGTGCTGGAGGAACAGCTGCAGGGTGAGGTTTTAGGAAACAAGTCCAAAGAGGTGGCATCCCAGGGTGGCTGCCACACTTCTAGAGGCAACCTGTATTTCCAAGATCTACTCTGCTTACAGTACACTGTGGATTTCTGAAGACACTGTAGGCACAGGTACTGTTCTCCTGAGACTTATTACAAAAGAAACTTCCCAAACGATCAAAATCTGAACAGGTTTCCAAACAAAAGCATCAAAACCAAAAGCATCACAAGTAGGAAAAACAAATAAACGTGTCAGTCACCTCTGAAGAGCCACAGACACAGGGCATAGCACCTATCCCAGTAGTCCCAGTTCACCTACTGGTAGGCAAGCACAGATCTTCCTAAGCCCTGGTGTCTCCAGAGCTGCACTCACTTTCCATGTACTGTGTTTCCAGGGATGAGCTGCAACAGCAGAGCAGAGGCAGCTTTTCTGATTGGGCTCACACACTACAAATATAACAGCTTCAGAAGTATAGTGTTGGGTTTTTTCCCCTTCCAAACAATTGGTTTTTCTTTACAGCTCAATATTTGTTAATTTGTGGAAATTCTGCTCTACTAGCATCATCTTTTTAATTTTCCCTTCACTTTTGGCTATTCAGAAAACAACTCCCTTTCTGAAGAGAAAAAAAAAAAGAAATCAAAATCTGAAATGTCAAATCCTTAACTAAGATGACTTCTATCCAGCTAAAATGTAAGAATTATCCTTTCACATACACTAGGCAGTGCAGGGACAAAGGGAGATACTAAGTGGCTCCCCACAGATGCCTTTATTTCTAGTCATAGATCATCTTGGTGCTCTGCAGAGAAGAATAAAGAGTAGGAAAGACACTCCCATATTGCCTTCTGCTTTAAACACCTACGTAACAATAGAAGGACCCACAGCTTTTCATATCAGAGCAGAACAACAGCTTGCAAATAGCTGAGTGGATCTAAACAGAGCAGAGTGTTCCCAGTGTTACACCTGCAGAACCCACCCTGCCAAACTTACTGAAGCCCACACCAGCCCAGAATTCTGGGGAGCAAAACCAGGTGGATCTGCCAGCTCTGAATTCATCTGCTCCCTCCACGTGGTTCCAGTTACACCTCAGAATTGCTCATTCCTTGAGGACATCTGCTCTGCAGATCCACCAGCTGCCGTGGCTGTGGTCACTCCACAGTGAGGAGTGGCATTCTGTTCCTCCCCCACCTTGGAACAGAACCTCCTTTCTTTGCAACTACTGTGCAAGCAGAGTGTGATTGGTTGGTTGGTTGGTTGGTTGGTTGGTTGGTTGGTTGGTGGAGAGTTTGATGTGTTGGGTTGTTGTTGGAGCGTTTGATTTGTTGGTTGTTGTTGGGTTTTGTGTTTGGTTTATTCTCTTTCCCCCCCCCCCCTTTTCTTTCAAGCTGGCTCCATTTCCTTACACATAAACCTATGACTGCAACAATTCCAGATGCTGTGCTGCTAAGCCCTGGCTTTCTAGCTAGAAGGCACTTCCAAAATCCTGGCTGTTGCTCCACTGAGCAGTCTGAGGCTGTTTTGGAGCATCTGTTTCCTCTGAGTCAGCTGGAAAGCAGCTGTTAGTTACCCAGTTACCCACCTTCTCCTTGGGCAGAGGGGGCTCACTAGAGGCAGCTTTTGGCTTTGGGAGACAGAGGATGCTGGACAGAAAGTGCTTTTCCCATCTGCTGGGAGGCCACCTCTGCAAGCAGCTGTCGTGTGATCCGGGAGGTGTGAAAATGTTCCTGCTTTTCAGAGTTTGATTAATCAATATCATGTGAATTTTGTCCAAAACTCTATGGGTTCAACCTAAAACTCGCAGTTATCAACAGGAATGTCTCTACACACTTCACTGCACTTGGAGTGAGATTGTGCTAAATAAGGCATCTCTTGTTTGCCCAGCAGATGACTGTTGGAAACAAAATTCATCTGTGTGCTGAGAGATCAGGAAAAAAAAATCTATACCAAACTGAAGAATGTCTAAAGTTTGAGTTAGCTACGTGGTTTGAGCCACTGGCTTGGTTTCAGAATAATGCCCCTGACCTCAGCCAAGTGGCTCTGGATTTACTCTGAAGAATGGGGATAAAAGAACCCAGCATCTGGAAACAGCAGAACTTGGGCTGGTGGGATGGATTCTTTAAAACTATACAAGACACATAGAGTATCATTGTTGACTAATAAAGGACATTTTAAGAGAAAAATAAGGGTGCTATTTCCTTTTCCTGACCTACTGCGAAGTAGACCCAAGACTTGGCTCTTGGCAAAAAAAAAAAAAAAAAAAAAAAAAAAAAAAAAAAAAAATCTTTTAATTTTTTTTAAAAAAGAAATTTTCTTGGATTTTTTTTCTTTATTTGATGGAGGGGAAC